>CAKAOH010039371.1:25539-41317 GCA_916701665.1 Sebastiscus tertius | reverse complement strand
CAGGACTACTCCTACCGGCTCTCCCTTGTGATCAGCGAGCGGAGCAACCAGCTGCAGGAGCTCCGCAGACAGCTGTCGTCAAAAGAGCAGGAGCTGTGCGAGCTGAAACAGGACAGGGAGAGAGAGATGGGAGGAGAGACGGAGCATCTGCGGAGTCTGCTCAAAGAGAAAGAAGCCTTCATCAAGGTACATGTTCATTTCTTTACCCTCGGCTTCCTCCCTTTGCTCCATCTCCTGTACAGCTGATTCACAGTGCACTTCATCCTTCAGGAGCTGATGCAGGGCCAGGAGGAGTCGATGCAGCCGTCCTCTCAAGAGAGCGAGGCGGAGATGAAGACTCTCCAGGATGAGCTGCAGCTGGTACTGAAGAAGGAGAGGGAGGCTCAGGTATGTGTGGAAACTGTGATGATGCATGAAAACACTCCTTTTTTAAAAAATAAATCTCACAAGTCTTTGTGCCTCCTCCCTGCAGAAGGAGCTCTCTGCTCTACGCTTATCTTTGGCTCACCAGCAGGACTCTAAGGACAGCACTGATCACCAAGTAGGATTTAATGCTTCATTCTCTGCCAATTAGACAGTATTTGGCTGTTTGTACTGCTCAATAATTTGTATTTATTATGTCCTCTACCCTGCCTGCCGCTCTGATGTAGTGTGTGCTGGAGCAGCTCGTGTCCGAGTACAACAAGCTGAATGATGCCCTGAGGGCGGAGAAGAGATTATACCAAAATCTCACGCACGTTCACACCAAGAGTGACAGGTAGGGAAGCTGCACCCAGGTCATGTTACAACCAGCTCCCTGTGAATAATACAACAGCGTATTCGGGTCATTGTGGGTTAAGAAAAAATATCTAATTACGGAGCCGGGGGAGGGCGGTAACATTCAGAGGAAATAATTAAGAATTTCCGAGATTAAAGTCACGAATTTACACGAAAGAAAGTTGGATATTTTCTGAGATTAAAGTGGAATTTCCGAGAAAAAAATCTCACAAATCCACGAGATTATAAAGTTAGAAATTTACGAGAAAAAAAACTCAGAAAACTGAGCAAGGCGAAGGTCCTGAAAGATACATATACATGTTTTCTTTCATGTTCTAATGAACATAAGAATTAATATTATAGAAGTTACAGGACGAGTAGAGACAAACAACTTCTATCTTTAAATACATGAAGGCGTGTGTCTTTTATTTCAGCACGGCTAACGCTAAAAAACAACCGTTGAGAAGACGTTACTCTGAACACACTGCGTTACCATGGTTACACGCTAATGCTTTTAACTGTCAGTGTGTCAGTGTGAAGGGAAAACAATACAGAAAAAGCAATCTTGCAAATTTGCCACTTTAATCTCAGAGAATATCAGAGTTGTTTTCTCATAAATTTATGACTTTAATCTTGTTTTTTTCTCAGAATATTACCCCCCTCCCTTGGCTCTGTAAATACAATTTTTTTTTTTTGTACATACAATGGCCCTAATACGCCGTTGTAAAATACAGTAAGTCACAGTTTTGTTTTGTTTTTTGCTCTAAAACACATGTTCCCTTTCCTCAGCTCCGAGAAGATCCAGGCCCTCCACACCGAGCTAGACTCAGTTCAGGCTCTCCGTAGACAGCTGGAGGAGGTCCTGGCCAGGACCCGTAACATGGCCCTAGTTCTGGACCGGGCAGCTAAAAGGCAGCCTGACTTTGGAGGTGGGGACGGTCAGGGGGCACTAACGGTCACTAACTCTCTGTGATGCTCCACAGCACTGCTGAGTGACACGCTTTATGTGAGATGGAGCTGTCTGTAGCCGCTGATGGTCAGATTTATTATGAAAAAATATGTAAGAAAAAGTGAATATGACTCGGACAATGTGTGAAAACATTATAAATCTGACTGTCAGTCTTCAGGCAGCTTCATCCAGATAGCACAAGCTTTTCTCACAGTAGCAGAAGCCTGTTCAGATGAAACCTCAGTGGTATGAAGTGGCAACGTGCAACCCAGATTATCTTATTTATTAATATATTTCGTGAGTGTGAATATGTTTTTGTATTGTCTCTGAAAACGGCCTGCGTATTGCTTTGCAGTGCGATTTTGTTCTGTATTGCCATTTCTGTGTACTGTCTCTCACCGGTGTCACTCTTCCAGCCTTACTGTCACAGTAAAGTTACGTCTTGTGGAGAAACTCAAAGCTCATGCCTTACAGTGGAACGTCTCACCATCCATCATTTGTTTTTATATCATCTGTTTGTGAACAGGATGTGCACACTTAACAAGGCCCAAGATACAAATCCCAAAAGATGGCCGAGTAGTTTCCTTAAGCTCAGTTTAACCTTGGATTGCTCTCATTTACCTGCTCTGCACTAGTTACCTTTAGTCTGACAGATATGCATGAAACATAAGGTCAGCCGCGTTAGATATAAGGTGGTAGGAGCGCTCTGATTACTTAAAAGTAACGTTACGGTAGTTTAGTTAATGTGTTGTTTTTAGTTAGTCTGCTTGTTGAACTTAAGTTCAGCTTTGTACCAAGAATACAGGACAATATAATATCCAGTAACTTTACTGTTTGCACTGTGCTCTCTATAAATCACATGTGAGATGTGAATGCCAGAAATAAGACTTGCCCATTCAATTTATAAGTTAATTAGTACATTTTCTTGGGATTTGTGCCCTCATCTATAGCCTCAGACATGGAATCCTTGTCAACACTTCTTTTTGTATTTTTATTGCAACAGAAATAAAAAAAAACGTGCTGGCTTTTTGTCAAAAGCACTTCTTCTGTTTGTTGTGTTTAATTGGGAATTTGTTTTAAGAATATCCCAAATCTGAAATCTCCCACTTGGTCCTTGATATACCTTCCTTCTTTCCCCGGAGATCATCCTCTCTCCTATGCCATCCTCAGCCTCCTAGTTTGTCCTTATATACAGTTTTATAAGCATAAGAACACACATGTTATAAATGTGTTGAAATATTATTTAAATATGGTCAAAAATATCTGATTTCTGTAGATAATTCAGTATAAATTAATAAATTAATTAATAAATGAGATCCAAATTTCCTTCATGTCCTCCCTCATGCATGGTATTGTGGCATGGTTTTCATGTTTGCATGGCTGTTCTGCTGTTTCACAACACTAAAACACACAAACTCACCAAATAAGGGAAGCTCATGTGAGCCCTTTTTCTCAACATCCATGATCTTTTTTGAAATCCACTTTAGTTTAAATGACAAATACACCCAACAACAACACAGTTTCAAGGAGTGCCCCTTAGTTTCTATACGTTCCCAGTACAACAGTGATGCCAGTGTGTAAACAACAGGGCCCCACTTCCAGTCAGTTCAGCTTACAGAGCTCATTGTTCAATATATAATAACCCATGAACGTCCTGCCCTCTCACTAGCAGCACAAAGACATTTCATATATTCAACTTGAATACTTGTTTTAGGGTGGGGACAAATTAAATGCCTTTGAACTTTATCCGGATTATGAAGTAATCCCATAATAACTCCCCAAAAAAAATGCACTGAGTCAACAGTAGATACACACACGATGCACTTCTAGAGCTACACACTGTATGTGTGTGTCTGTTGTGTATCATTAGGGCCTATTATGTAAAACTATTTTCCTTTGAAATTCCTGCCAGTCACTTTCCACTGAGCCTCCAGCGTCCTGTGTGTGTATACGATACTTTAATAACACACAACAAAGCTGCACACATATTCAGTTTGGGCATAAAATCACCACAAAGAGTGAATATTAATGATCCAAAATACATTATTTATCTCAGTTTCTCCTGAACACACACACACACACACTCTCGTCCTGGGCTGCACTGCCTTGAGAGTGTGTTTTTGGCTGGCAGGCTGCAGTATGACATAACATTTCCCTTTAGTCCTATGACTTCCAAAGAGGTGAGTCAGCGTAACAAAACAGGAGTTCTGGAAAGAATGGGATAGAGAGAGTGGATGCTCGAGAGGGAGAGACGGAACGAAAACATTAAGAATAAGTAGAATAGCAAAGTTAAGAAGTAAACAAAAGGGGGATAAAGCAAGTGTCCTTATATGGTTGTTGTGTTTCCAGAGCTCAGCACAGAGGAGGAGGAGGAAGAGGAGGGAGACAATGAAGACGGCAGCAGTGACGAGTTCACGGACAGCATAGAGGAGGATGATGATAAAGTGACGGCCAGGAGTTTGGCCTCCATTCAGGTAAGATACTTCTATTTCACTGTTTTAATCCATTTGTAATCACAGATTTGTGGATCTCTAATAGTAGCACAATAACAAACGTCATCTTCTGTTAAGGCTCGTGGAGCTGAGGGTGTGCGAGCTGATGTAAAGCAGCTTGAGGAAGAAAAGGAGACACTTGAAGGCCAGCTTGAAGAGATAAGGTTACAGCTGGAGAGGGATGGATACGCCTCCGTGGCTCAGATGAGGTGCACATTTTGTGTTTTGATTGCATAAGATGTGACTGTTGAACTGTTGATGTTGCTTTCAGAGGTTTAAATCTGACAACTTTGTCTTTTTCTTTCTACCAGGAGTGCCCTGCAGAGGCTGCAGCAGGAGAACCAGGCTCTGACAGAAAGCCGAGGACGAGCTGGAGTGGTGGGACTGAGGACAAACCCAGAGAGGAACCACAAGAGTCTGAGCCACGAAGAGGAGGAGGATATTGAGGAAGAAGATGAAGAGGAGGAAATGTGTCCAGTGCCGGTGGGGAAGCGAGGTCATACCTGTGTTAGTCTGAGTGACGAGCGAGGGAAGAGGCACTGCAAGAGGCCACGCTCTCTGACCTCCCATCATCACACAGAGACGGTAACACATTTTACATTTAAATAGGAAGTTTGAGTGACTTACAACAGCAGCTTCTAACTGCCTCAGATATGTTATGAAGCTACTGCAAATCTAATATAGTCATTTTAACTCTGAGGCGTTAAAGACTTCCTCTCAATAACAATAATAATAATAATAATAAAACTCAAAAGTGTTTTCAAATAAAGGTAGAGAGTTGCATGAACGATCCTCTGTTATGGTCTGTAGAAGAGTGAATATGATAAGCCTTAAAATACATTTATTCTTGGTTAGTGTGTCGGATTGTACAGTAAGATTATTTATGTTATTCTGACACCCTTTGCACAATATGGTCATTTTATTGTGAAAAACAGACACAGAAGTTATTTTATTTTTCCTTGTACACATCTGACAATAGCTTAAAGAGAATAAAATGTCATAACAATTTAATAATTGGTGGTGGGAAAAGTCTAGTAGAAGATTACATAACAAAATGTAGTGTTGAAGAATTAATGCCCTGAACTGTTTGAAATAGTTTTATATTGTTTATATTTAGGGGTTGGGGAAAAATCGATACAGCATAGTATTACAATATTTTGCGTGGCAGTATTGTATCGAAATACGGACGTCATTTATAGATCTTTTATTATATAAACTATTAGTATTGCAAATACAATGTTGACTCTGATACAAACAGCTCAGTTTGTCAGGTGCTTGAAGCAACATTTATGTTTTTATGACGTGTTGGTCTGTCTGCCTGTCTGACTGACAATCACATTTTGCTGCAAAAAAATGATTGAAGTGAAATGATCAAAAACTGTACCTTATTAGATAAAACAGATGTTGACAAACTGCATAATTTTCAGTTGAAAAAAGATAATATATCGCAGTATATCTTATCACAATACTAAGCATATTGCAAAATGTTTAAAATCGTATCGTGACTAAAGTATCGTGATAATAGTGTATCGTGGGGCCTCTGGTGATTCCCACCCTATCAATACTCCAGGTTGCAGTACGTAACTTCTATATTGAGTGATTTAAAAATAAAAAAATCCTATATTTTGCATATGAAACTATATTTTGGAAAAATAGCTGCACCGGACAGATACATTTAGCAAAAGTGCTTTGTTACGTTTCACCTCTGTGAATGAAGTTATGGAGTCCTCACTGCTGCCTGCAGTCAGTGTGCTGCCATATGTGATAATAAGCAATTAAAAGAAACATTGTTCCCAACAAGTTCCCATACGTTAAAGTGATGAAAACAACATACCTGTGACATCCTGTCTTTGCTGTTGCAGGAGGTGGAGCCAGCTGGTGACAGCAGCGAGGTGGGAGTGCTCTGGCAGGATCTAGATGAGGGTCTCCGTGAGCAGGCGGCTCGCCTGAGCTCCGATTTGGGGCTCAGCCACCAGGAGAACAGAGAGCTGCAGGAAAGGCTGATGGTGTCTGAGGCCACGGTCCACGCTCAGGCTGAACAGCTGAAGGACTACAGAGACCTGCTCAGTGAGTCAGGAACATGGAACCTGTGAAGGAGTGCAGACATGTTATTACACACACAAAGTACTCAAAACCTTAATCAGATACTGATTTGTATACAAGATTTAAGTCCTTTCTTTCTTGTGTCTCTGCAGCGGAGACATCGGTCCAGCAAGCCAATAAGCAGGTGCAGGTGGATCTCCAGGATCTGGGTTATGAGACTTGTGGTCGCAGTGAGAACGAAGCGGAGAGAGAAGACGCCAGCAGCCCAGGTGACGAACTGTCAAAGACTGTAACAACCCATATGTGTTCCCGTCTCACTAATCCTCATGAATCATGCATCAATGTCTCTTCATCTCTTCCTCTTTCAGAGTTTGACGACCTGGAGATGTGCACGTCGCTGTCCCATCAGCAGGACTATGAGGGTGTGGGTGGTAGCTGGTACGCTGGCAGCAGTAACTCAGGTGCTTATGAAATAGAGCACGAGTCGGCCTCTCTCCAGCATCTGGTCCAGGATCTCCGCTCACAGCTGACCCGCTGCCACAAGGTCATCCGTGGGTTGCAGCTGCGCGTCCGCTCACTGTCCACCACCAGCGACTACGCCTCCAGCCTGGAGCGAACCCCACGCAAGGTACTAGAACATTAACCAGCTGCTCCACATGGTCTTTTAGGCTCATTTCAGTTTAATAATGATGCCCATTATATCCTCACCTTCTAGGTAAACTGGGCCTTCGAGGTGTCACCAGCCCCCAGCGGCGTGGAAGAGGATGAAGGCTGGATGTCTGACACCCAAGGGATTCGCTCAGGGTCCAAGCCCAGCAGGGAACTGCAGGAACTGATGGCACGAGTTGCATCACTGGAGGCGCAGCTGAAGAGCTCCAGATTGGAGGGCAAAGGTCAAGCAGAGGAGGGGAAATGTGCCACCTGGCCTGGGTGAGTGGACAGAGACAGAGAGGTACAAGATAGAGGTAGCCGTTACTCCTGGTACCATTAGTTTACCTAGAATCAGTTAACAGATGCACATGAGAATGATCAGTCATATGACTTACAGCCCTCTTTTAATACTGTGGCTCCTTTATTCCCTTCACAGGAAGTACAACTCTCTGATCCAGGCACAAGCTCGTGAGCTGTCCCACCTGAGGCAGAGGATGAGAGAGGGGCAAGGAGTCTGCCATATCCTCAGCCAGCACCTGGGCGACACCACCAAGGTACCGCAAACCCTTCTGCACTGACTAAATGAATCATTAAAGAGGATCTATTATGTTGTTGTGCTTATTCCCATTTCCTTTAGTGTGTTATATTGTTTTTTGTGCATGTAAAAGTTCTGCAAAGCTACAGAGCCCAAAGTCCACGCCAAAAGGGAGTTACTCTCCCCGAAAGAAACACGGCTGCTGAACTGCCTGAAACGCCTTGATTGAAGTCCCGCCTTTTCTTCCGTAACGTGATGATGTCACCAAGTACCACATTTGCATAATACCTGCCTAGCTGCTAGTTTGGCACACCCTCAAACAAAGCTAGTTAGAGCGAAGTCTGAAGAGTTTGGTTCGGTTGGCCAATCACAACAGAGAGGCCCAGCTGACCAATCAGAGCATTAAAGCATGTAAACATGTTCTATTAGAAACCAAAAATACAAGTATGAACCTGAAAAGGAGCATAATGGATCCTCTTTAAACCACATTTTATCACATTTCTACATATTCCCAACATTTTTTGTTCTTATACCTGCTCCAATTCTCAACATCTTCCAGACCTTCGAGGAACTGCTGCGGGCCAATGATATTGACTACTACATGGGTCAGAGCTTTAGAGAGCAGTTGGCGCAGAACTCGGCCCTGGCGCAAAGAGTGGTCGCCAAGATCACTGGACGTAAGGAACATCTTCCCTCATCCTTCATCGCACAGAAAGACAGTTCATGTTTGACAGTTTCTCATTCTTGTGATCCTTTTATGCCCAAATTGTAATTTTATAACAGAGTTTCTTCTCTGTTATGTTCTGTCTTTCCTCTTTTATATCCACAGGCGACCGTGCAGAGAGCCATGGTGACAAGACAGGCCATGAGTTGCTCGCCCTACGGTGAGTCGGCTTGGTAACCTGATGAATTTTAACCTCTACACCTTTGCAACAACAGCAACAAAGCCATGGTCTACAGAGTCACCTGCAGCATTGTGATCTGTGGGACGTTATTAGCTTACTTTGTAGAGCACTTAGTGATTAGTTTACTTTGTCATGTGACAGGCTGCGGCGCACCACGTAGCTCCTTATGGTGGAGAGGCAACAGAAGGTTGCTGTTAATCCACACACAGGCCACAGCATGGATCCTCTACCCTTAAGTTGCTTTAAGTTGAATAGACCTACCGTACAGGTGTCCCACCAGCCGGGCTTAAGGGGCTCAGTGTGACTGTGACAGTCCTGTACTGGTGTTGCCTCATTCAGTCGCGCCACGCTTAGTGGAAGACTCTTTCTGTTGGATCTATACTGAGTCACTTATTTATGGATTTCTGTTATTTTGACATGTGCAACAGCATCTATAACTAAAATTCACTTTCTGAATACTGATATTAATTAGAAAGTAGTCTAAGAAGTCTTAACTAGAGTCAGAAGACAGCAAAGAGTCTGTAGTGCATCTGGACTTGGTCTCTCTGGACTGGACTGATGGCTCCTCTGTGGAAATCTATGACTCCTAAGAACAGCTCCATATACAGAGACTCTCTGTGGTCTTTCTCTACGGCTCGAGGCCAAGCAAGAGAAACAACTTTTCTTAGGATGCTGTTGGAGAGCTACAGGGAGTTCATGCTCCGGCAACTGAAACAGTAAGGGACACTTACTTCACATAAGAAGATTGGTCCACCTACAGCAGGTGGTTGGCTGGAAATAGTCAAAAACTTCATTTCTAAGACTAAGATTTATACTTTTCCACTATATTTAACGGATTATACATTTCAACATGGATGAAATGCTTAATATTTGTTTGAATAACAAAAATGGCAGCCAGTTTTCCTCTCCCACTTTTGCTAAACTCATTCCTCTTTTATGGCTGCAGCAATGATTATTTTCATTATCAATTAATCCTCTGATTATTTTCTCAATTTCTTGTTATGACATTATGTATTCAGGTTGTCCATCCGTCCCATTCTCATGATATGTCAGGAACGCCTCGAGGGAATTTCATCAAACGATGTCACAAAACACGTTTTTGGCCAAAACTCAAGAATTCATATGAAAATTATGCCAATTTCACACAAATGTTTAACAGGATGAAATGATGAAGGGATGACATTTTGAACAGACATAAGATATAAACTGCAACTTCACTGGTTGGGGAGGCAAACAACCGCACGGCAGTAATTCTAGTTTTGTCTATAGAACGTCAACAAATAATGAAAAATGCCCTGTATAGTTTCCCACAGCCCAAAGTGACACCTTCAAATATCTTGTTTTGTCCGATCAACAGTCAAAAAATCCCCAAATCCCAAACTATTCAGTTTACTATCATGTATGACAAAGAAAAGCATTAACGAAGCTTGAACCATCAAATGATTATTTTTTGTATTGATTGATTATCAAAATAGTTGCTGATTCATTTTCTTCTTTTCAACTGACTAATCGTTGCCGCTTTACGCTCTTCCTTTTGTTGTATGTTTTACTATTCATATGGAAAATTATGTAGAGCTACATAAAAACTGTCCATAGTTTTCAGTTATTATGATCTAGATTTAATGGTGCTTGACAACAGTGTTGTTTATTGTGTTGTTATTGACAAATATAAACATATCATGTAAAATGTAACTATAAGAAAAGCTCCGTTGTGAACTGTGCCAGGCAATGTCAAGCAACTATTAGTAGCTTATTGTGAACATGCTTCTTTTTCCATTAAAAGCTGTCATTCAGACTGTGATGGTTGGTTCTCTTGTGTGCTCATGCAGGCTGAGTAAGGAGCTCCAGCAGAAAGATAAAATCATTGAGTCACTCCACACCAAGCTGCATCAGCGTCCAGAAACCCCGTCCAGCTGCCATGCCCTCTCTGAGACCACCGACCAATCAGACAGAACGTCCCTTGTGTCCGACGAGTACAGAACCAATGAGGACTTGGAGCTGTGCTCTGACTTGGACGCTGGAGAATACCAGGAGGAGCACCGGCTGCGGCAGCCGGGACGCGGATCAGAACAAGATGGTAAATTTTATTTTTATGTTCCAACTCTGTGAAATGCCTTTTCTATCCTCCTCACTGTCCATTCCCCTCCTTTAGTCCGTTCATCTATCCATCCTCCTCATGGCTTCCTCAAGTCCTCCAGCAGCTGTCCCAACATGCTTTGCTCTGCCCCTGTGGGTTTGACCAGTCAGTCCTCCAGAGGTATGGGACTCACAGATAGCTACGACTTGCAAAGTACCCCAAAAATCACATTTTCGTTTTCCTCCTCCTCCTCCTCCTTCATGCACTGTCATTCTCCTCCAGCCCTTTTCAGTGAGCCTCTCTCCTACTCCCTCTCTGTCCCCTATGGCCCTGACGTCTGGGGCAAAGAAGTCATTTCTGACCCCCGGCCCAGGGCCCTGTCTGTGATCGCTGTTCGCCCAGAGCTGGACACGCTCTACAAACAGATGAATGAGCAGAACAGGGGTGAGGGACCTGTGTGAAAAGTGTGAATAAAGACCATAATACCTCCTGTTTGCTACCATCTCACTCGCAGATTAGAGTCCTCTGTTGTCCTGTGAGTGTTTTCACACATTACACCTCACTCTTTTATGTGTGTGTGGTTACAGGTTTTGCAGTTCCCCATGACAACGCCCTGTTCACCCTCTCACCGGGTGCCCACAACCAGCACGATCTCTCCAGCTACAGCCAGCTCTCCCATCATGCCTTTCAACAGTATCAGCTGGGTGGCGTTCCCGAAAGCCACTCGCTGAAGTCTGACTCAGGTCTAGTGACGGGAGGGACTCTGTGGGACATGGAGAACATGGTTCAGCAGGTTGGAGGCTTCTCTGGATCACCGGGACACCAGCAGGGAGGCAGCCATGCAGGTGTGACTCATTATACTGCTGTCTAGTTGTAATCAATATTAAACGTCTTCAGAAGAATCAAATGATTACAATATTAGTGTTCTGCTGTTTGTCTCTAGGGGTAAATTTGATAGAGGAGCATCTGCGAGAAGTGAGGTGTCTCCGTCAGCGTTTGGAGGAGTCCATCAGGACCAATGAGAGGCTCCGACAGCAGCTGGAGGAGAGGCTGGCATCGACTGGGCGTGATGGAGGTATCGTAGCCGTCGCTGCAACACTTCTTTCTCTTTATGTAAGAAATTACATAAAATAACTTGTTGTTTTGTTTAGGGGCACCAACAAACATCTACATCCAGGGACTGGACACAGTCACTCAGCTGTCCAATGAGATCAGAGTCCTGAAGGAAGAAAACTTGGGTCTACAGTCACGCCTGCAGGCCAGCACAGGTACGTCATCGGAAACTAAAGTTTTAATGATTTTCTTCTTGAATATCTGTACGTTAACCCTTTTTGCTTTTAACTCTTTAACATTTTACCATTTTTGGTACGTTTTTTTTATATTATGGAGGCAGATTTCAGTTCATAAATAAAATAAATGAATAAATCCAGAAGGAAAACAAAAACAATACCACAACAATTGGAAAACATGCCATACATACAGTATATCATGAATCCTACTACAGGATCACATAGTCACAGAGGAGACTGAAATCTATTTACACCTATCTTCCATTTTAACGTAATCCCAGAACTGGTCCCAGCAAGACACCCCTTCATCCTGATCCCCACTTATTCTACCGAGCATTCATTCGGAAGATGATAAGATGATATTTCCATCACTGCACTAACCCACTCTTTCAGTTCTGGGACTTTTGTTTCTTCAGTGTCTTAAAATAACTCGACAGACTGTTACTATACTTCAAGTTAACCCGTTTTGAACTCTCCTCTCTCCTCAGACACATGTGAGGAGGTGGTGCAGCTGCGCGAGGCGGTGTTTACAGCACGCGCCCGCCTGAAACAAGCAGAGCTGGAGGCGGAGCAGTGGAAAGAGGAGCTGAGGCGACTTCAGGCTCACAGTCAGGAGCAGGGACAGCAGATACACATATTGAGGCAGGAACGGCAGGCCAGTCAGGAGAGAACCAACAGGTTGGTGTGACTGAATCAAACAGCGACTGATTCGTAGATAGAAATTATCCTCATCTGTGTGTGTACATATCTATTCTCTCACTGTAATGCTGTATCCCCAGGCTCCAGCATGAGGTGTCTCTACTGCAGCAGCAGCTATGTGAGAGCAGAGAGCTCATCCACTCCCTGCAGAGTGAACTACAAGTGTACGATCGAGTGTGCTCCAGCACAAAGGCCAACAAAGGTCAGTCTGCTCTTTGTACACTAGCTATACTTTATACACTCCCCCTTTTTAAATAAAATATGTTGGCGCCATCTGGTGGTGGTATTGAGAATGGCATTGTGGCAGACCAGAGACACTGAGGCTAAAAGCAAACATACATTTGCTCACAGTTGCTATAATTACAAAATTATATACTTTATAACTTTAAATATCTACCCAAGTACTGACAAACATGTTATCAATGTTTTACTGTATTGCTGTGCTGGGATGAAACCCTCCAAACCCCAAAGAGCACTAAAGCAGAAGCATGTCCAGTAGGACTGCCCCCTCTTACACCATCAGTCGACTAATCGATCGTTTTGGTCTTAGCTGACTAAGATTTGTCAAGTCGATTAGTCATTTTTAATGTTTTTTTCATGCTGAATGACTTATTTCTAAGGAACTTAGGAGCACATCTCTGGTAAACACAAAAATTTAAAGCAGTCACATTTTGTGGAGAAACTCAGTTTTACAAATCTGTCGATTAAATCAACTAATTGTAGCCAACTAAATCGTATGAGCGTTAGTCGACTAAGAATTTCTTTGCTGGAGGACGGCCCTAATGTCCAGTCAGACTCTCCAGTGATGTGTGTGTTTTGTCTTCAGGCTACCTGTGTGAGCTCCCAGGTCTGCCGGTGGAGCTGGGGGAGCTGCTCGGGGAGGTGAGGAGTCTGCGAGCCCAGCTGCAAAACAGCGTCCAGGAGAACAGCGCCCTCAAACAGCTGGAGCTCCACAAGCAGCTGGAGCAGAAGCTGGGTGTCGGCTCTCCTCGCACGCCGTCCCTGTCCGCCCTCACCGCCAGCCCTCAGAGAGAGAACTTCTACAGGCGACAGCTGCTGCACGGTGAGACGGCGGCTCCTAGATGTGACATTAACATTAACAACATTAAGAACTGTTGGTGAGGCTCAGTGTGCTGTGGTGTGGTTTGCTGTGTGTCCAAGCCTGGTTTGTGTATGTGTGTGCTCCACAGATCCAGCTCCGTCTCCACCAGTCAGGGACATTGGTCTGTTTAACTGTGGATCCCCCGGTCCTCCCTACTCTGACCTGGACGACAGCCATAGCACTGCCAATGGTGTGACTTAAACTGCACTGCATGACTGCAACTTAATCTGTCTTTAATCTGTGGACTGATTGTAAAGAGATTGTATTGCTTTGTCACAATAATAACTTGTAATGAATTTAGTTTGAACCACTTCTGAACTCCACAATATTCTCTCTTGCAATACAAAAAAATACAATAATGTCATTCAGAGTCAAATCCCAAAATACATTCAGCTCTTTTACCTCCTGCAGACCATCTTGACCCTCACTCTGAGCTGGAGGGGGATGCCCCTGATGGATCGTTTGCAAACCGTAACGGCCGCCACGCCATCGGTCATGTGGACGACTTCAGCGCTCTTCAGCAGCAGGTCTTAGAGGGACGGAGCCTCATCCAGCGCATGGAGACAACCCTGCAGGCCTGCCTCGGCCCACCACTGCTGGAGGGAAACCAGAAGCAGAGCAGTGAGCTGGTGAGAGCCAACAACAACAATGACAACAAATCACGACTATTAGGGCACAGATGTCTAACGGAGCTCTGTATGCAGGTGCTGGACTATGGATGTGTGAAGAGTCTGCTGTCCAACACCAAGACTCTGAGGCAGATCCTCGAGGAGGCGATGTCTCTGCTGAAGATGTTCTGGAGAGCAGCTCTACCCAGCACTGATCCCTCCATCCAGAACCTTAAGAAGGTTTGGGACACATTATGATACTTTACTGGTCTGATTTTTCAAAGTAAAAGCCTGGAGGTACACTATATTTGTGTCATTTAGGGCTGTCCTCGACCAGAGAAATTCTTTGTCAATGAACACTCATAAGATTTTGTAAAATTTCAAACAAAAGCACCACTTTAAATCTTGTGTTTATCAGAGATGTGCTCGTAAGTTTCTTGGGAATTAGTCATTCAGCATGAAAAAAGCATAAAAAACAACTAATCGACTAAAGAAATCTTCGACCAAAACAGCCGATTAGTTGACTAATCTACTAAGAGGGGGAGGCCCTTGTGCTATTGTCAACAATTCCCATGAAAAGACCAAAACCAACTATGTATTAGTCTCTCAGTATGTTTGCCATCATGTCCATTTGTTCCTACTGAAGTTCTTTTAAACAGGTCACAAGTATATAATTTCCAAACAATGTTAAATAATTTCCTAAAACAGCTGGACATTTTTTCCCAAAAGTTATTCAAAAGACGTAAATATTGATTTGGCACTATTTTCTGCTGCTGCATTTGGTGTGCCAGTGGAATATAAAGTGCTCGTGTTCATATTAATGAAGGAACATGACACCTGGAGCACCGATGTGACTCAAGATATCTTTTTAATCGTTTTTGGACAACAATGGAGCTCTTCGTCACGGAGGAATAAGCTATATTAGGCCACACAGGCAATACTTGTTAGTATGATCAATTCATTGTTAAAGGACCAGTGTGTAATATTTTGGGGGATCTATCAGCAGTATTATTCATAACTATGTTTTCGTTAATGTAAAATCACCTGAAACTAAGAATCGTTGTGTTTTTGTTAGCTTAGAATGAGTCCTTCATATCTACATAGGGAGCAGGTCCTCTTAACGAAATCCGTCATGTTGCTTCACCATGTTTCTACAGTTGCCCAGAACGGACAAACCATACACGGGCTCTAGAGAGAAACTTTCATGTATTTACATTACCTGAAAGCCACCACAGTTTTCCAACACGCTTGTGAAACTGCGGTAATGTGAGCCACAAATGCAAAACTGTGGTACCGCCAGCCACTGTCTTACTTCTGTCACCCTCCTAGGCAACAGCTTTGGTCAAAGATTACTTCCTGTCAGCCTGTGTGTAAGCCACACAGGCAATACTTGTTAGCATGATCAATTCATTGTTAAGAAAAATATATAATATCATCCCCGGTACTATCCTTTAAAGCGCTGTGAAACCCAACCGAGCTTTGATAACAAATGTCACTATGTGTGTGTGTGTAGGAGCAGTGTATGCAGGAGGAGATCTTGTCCCTTAAACTGCGAATATCGGAGCAGGAAGAGGTTCTTAAAGGGACGATTCAAAGACTGAGGAGCACTAGCCGCACCAAGGAGAACATGGAGCACTTCATAGTCAACCAGTGTAAGTGTGTCTGTGCATTT
>CAKAOH010039371.1:0-25519 GCA_916701665.1 Sebastiscus tertius | reverse complement strand
TAATCGACTAAAGAAATCTTCGACCAAAACAGCCGATTAGTTGACTAATCTACTAAGAGGGGGAGGCCCTTGTGCTATTGTCAACAATTCCCATGAAAAGACCAAAACCAACTATGTATTAGTCTCTCAGTATGTTTGCCATCATGTCCATTTGTTCCTACTGAAGTTCTTTTAAACAGTTCACAAGTATATCATTTCCAAACAATGTTAAATGTGCTACCGCCAGCCACTGTCTTACTTCTGTTACCCTGCTAGGTAACAGCTTTGGTCCAAGATTACTTCCTGTCAGCCTGTGTTTAAGCCACACTGGCAATACTTGTTAGCATGATCAATTCATTGTTAAGAAAAATATATAATATCATCCGTAGTGCCATCCTTTAAAGCGCTGTGAAACCTAAACATGTTTGGAGTGAAAACCGAGCTTCGATAACAAATGTAATTTTGTGTGTGTAGGAGCAGTGTATGCAGGAGGAGATCTTGTCCCTTAAACTGCGAATATCAGAGCAGGAAGAGGTTCTTAAAGGGACGATTCAAAGGCTGAGGAGCACCAGCCGCACCAAGGAGAACATGGAGCACTTCATAGTCAACCAGTGTAAGTGTGTCTGTGCATTTGTGTGCGAAAGAGAGAGAGACAGAGAGAGAGAGAGAGAGAGAGAGACAGAGACAGAGAGAGAGAGAGAGAGAGACAGAGAGAGATTATGTGACAGACGCAAAGCAGTAGGTCTTGGACGCACAGATGGGCACAGAGAATTTCACGGTCAGGAAAACACCAAACGGACGGCGTGCTGCTTGTGCTGATCAGTGCACAGCCACGAAAACAGGGCCCAGAGTGAGAGAGGAAAGAAATGTAGGAAGGAAGAGTGTAAAACCTCATAAGGTTTGAGAGTAAACAGAGCAAGAAGAGAGAAGAGAAATTCCACGTTAGAGATTGGACAGAAAGAATAAAGGTATGTTGTATCCCAGGTCCAAATGCACAAAAACCTGAAAGGAAAGGTGTTACTATGATTTGCTTGTTAATGTATGCAGCACATACAGTGTTTGTATAGATGTATCATCTGTGTGCTTGTGTAGATTTGTAATAACAATATAGAAACATCTTTTGTTCTTGTTTTTTGCAGTGTCAAGGACTCGTGATGTGCTGAAGAAAGCAAGGACAAATTTAGAGGTGAGCGAACATCATCATATTCAGAATATCATACATAATGTGTGTGCATACTCCATAGGTCCCAGTATTATGTGTATAAGTATTGTCTGTTGTGATGTCCCTGGTGTCTTTACGATGTAAATTCACCACTTGTGGCTTTTCTGCCTCACGTGTTCCTTCGTCTTGCATTTGTCTCTCCTCTCCTCATTTAAACCCCCCAGAAGAATGAGCTGAGACTCTCCTCTCTAAGCTCCTCCTCTTCCTCTCCTTATGCTGGTAATTGTTTGACATCTTGTGATCTTGCAGACAGGTAGATGTTGTCCCAGATGCTGAACTTCTAGACTGTCGTAGTTTAGGCCTAAAGGTCAAAACTGTGTAGGTGTAAAAGTAAATGTGAGGTGGTCTGGGGCAGCGTTTACCTCCGTGTGGATTTGCTTTTTCTAACCATCACTGCTTCACCATCTCGTCACAGCAAACTACATCCTGATAATCTAACTTTTTATGACAGTTCTGGTTTATTGGAGTGTTTATTAGAGGTAAATAAAACATGGGAGGTTGTCCTGGGTAGAAAACAAGCTGACCACACACACAAGGACTTTATAATATACCACTCTTGGGTTTTTTCAATGTAGATAAAGTGATTGAGGTTGAAAGGTTGATAATCACTTCTGTCATTGGAGCTGTGTGTGGTTACCTTGTTTTCTACATGGGACGTGACCAGCACCTACGGTATGTATGTGGTGTGTATTCACCTGACACGGTGATCTTAAAATCCCACTAAACCTACTCAGCTACCGTAAATAACTGTATTTTTACGTTAGAGGCCATGAGATGTTCCTGAACCCACAACACTGACACCAAATTGCATACACACCCATCCACTAAGCTGCCACTGCACTAAAGTGTTGTTTACGTCTACACGTCCCCTACACCCCCCCCCACAGTTAGCACCAAAATAACCGCACGCTGCATAGTTTCCATTCTGTGTGTGTGATGTCACAGCATCGCTAAAGGATGCACACAGCTTCCAATTAAAGGTTTGACTGCTGCCCTTCAATGTTAGGACCATAAACACTGATTCACTCACACCACTAGGCACCCAGCACAGTGTGTGTGTGTCTCTGTGTGTGTGTGTGTGTGTGTGTGTGTGTGTGTGTGAGACGGAGGATTTGAGTAACAACACTGCTTATTCTCTAATCACTCATTCTCAGCTTCTCATCTGCAAGCGGTTGTATTTTGGGAATGTTTTTACATCTAACATTACGCACAGTAAACTACTTCCTGCTGTGGTGTTGCTTGTTTTTTAAAGGAATAGTTTGACATTTTAGGAAATACGCTGATTCTCTTTCTTGCCGAAGTTAGATGAGAAGATTGATACCACTCTCCACCACCTATCGTCTGACGATGATTTAGCTTTTTATTGGTTTAAAATTAGCTTGTAAACCAGCTACTTGTGAAACAATCTGGTCTTAAGCGTCGTCTCTCAACTTCAACTCCAGTCTTGCATCTGAAGTTGCTAATCGGACTGTAAACAATGAGCAGCGCACGGAAAAAGGAAGTCTTGGCCCAGATATCCGCTGGCTACACCAGAACCCCAGAAATATAGTCCCTTGCCCCCAGAGGCATCGTCAGCCCGGAAGCCGATGGGTTTGAGATTGACATCCCTACACCTCTAAAGCTCACTAATTAATAGCAGAGATTTCAGAATTACTGAAGCTGGTCAATAAATAATCCAGCTCATGACTGGTTGGTGGATGTTTTTTTACCCTTAGACAGAGCCATGCTAGCTGTTTCTTTAAGCCAACGTCTCCTATCGATCTTCTCATCTAACTAAAGCAGATAGCGCATTTGCCAAAACGTTTAACTATTCCTTTAACATTTCACCTCGCCAGCAGTTTATCAGTTTTATCAGCCTGTATAAGGATTGGTGAATAATAAGTGACGTTTTGTTTTCCCTCTCTCCTTTTGTCCCTAAACCCAGCTGAGGACCCAGGAGGTGCTGCCAGAGAGCGGCCTGCTGATCGCAGTTTCCTGAAGACCTGCGGTGCTTCTGGAGCTGCAGCCAATCAACGTCCAGCAGCGAGGAAGCGCAGCAGCCAATGCCTAGACTTTTAAAGAACCAGCCTCAACGCTACCACCTCTGACCTCTATGCTGAAACAGCCAAGACCCGCCGCCGCCCTCTCCCTCCTTCCAGCCTCCCCACCCAAACACACCAGCCTTTCTTGTCCCGCCAAACCTCGCCAGCCTCCTTTTAGCCATGAGAGTGCTTCCACCCCTCCCTCCTCCAGGCAATACGTGCGCAGTATAATCTGCACCTTGAGCCTTACCGAACTCCCTTCACCCTCCTCGTCACTCTCTACCCCCTCACACCACATGCGTTATTGTCTTTGAGTGATACAGTCGGCAGTTTGCCTCGTCGTGTGTGTGACAGAAGAAGGTGTTTGAAATGTGCCTCTGGTGGTTTCAGTGACGTGCGTCCTACTGACGGAGCTGGTTGAAGATGCTCCTTAGATCTCAGACCAGGTGTGTGTTGCCAATCTGGCTTCAGCAAAGGTTGGCTTCATGGGTTGTATTACAGAAACTTTAACTGATTTAGACATTTGCAACAAAAGAATTTACGAAAAATTAAATGTAGACTTGAAAGAACTCAACTTGCGAGTTAAAAAAAGAAAGTTTCTATAGCACACCCCCTGGTCTGTATCTAACAGCATCCTCTTCTGAGAGCCAGACAGCCTGCGGACGGAATAGATGTTCATGCATGTTAAATCGTGGCTTGAGGGAGGAATTCTGCACACACGTACACACACATATATATATATATATATATATATACAGTATATCTGTATGTCTGATGGAAAACGGCTCACTCAAAGACAAGACATCCTCAACTTTGACTGCCACAGAAATGCAAGTTTACTTCTCGTGGCACTTTTATTAACAAGGACTTTTTTTTGCAAATGCAATGCAAAGAACAATGAAACCCACGACGTATCACTACTACACAAAGTGGAGGAATGTAGAGGAGGTAGGCGATGATCACTGCTAAGTAGTCGTTTACTAGCTGTATCTGTATTTGTGGAAGAAAATTATGAATGCTTTGTCAGCCATCAGCCAAGGGTTATGAATAGCAGAACAAAAGCCAGAGAACGGTTCCATTTTAGTCACAAGCCTCCTCTTTTAAGGTCCTAACGGTGCTTTTTTGGCACCTACCTACTGAATCAAGTACTGAACAAGTCAAAAACAGGAGAGTCAATTAAATGCTCAAGGTTTCGACCAATCCGATTGGCTGTGATTAAGCAGGATGTATGCTAGAATATGTAAAAATAAAAGAGGTCAAAGTGCTCAAATGGAACCAGGCTAAACACGCGTATTCAAGCTCCTCTGTAGGAGTTCTCATACGAGCATGTGCAATAATGATGTTGTTTCTTGAATGATCATGCTGCACCGGGTTATTATTATTATTATCATTTCTTTGCTTGACACTGGATTATTAGTCACACTCATAATAACGTTAGGATATCAGTGTTACGATTGTACTTTTTACCGAAGTGTTGATGCATGACAGAGATTGTAAAATCTAAAGTATGGAACAGTGGATTACCAATACTTGCCAAAGTTTGACCTTTGAACTCTTCACTTTGACTTGCCTTATCCATGCGAATGACAAACCCAGGTCTGATCAGACCGTAGGGATACCGAGGTGTCTTTTTTTTCAGAGGGCCTTCAGAACCACAGAGACGGTAACCGTTAGACAGCTGGTTCAGTATATTTGGATTATTGTGCGACGGAAATTAGCTCCTTTTTTTGGACCAAAACTCAACAGAGTGGATTTTTCCCACGTGGCCATATGCTATTATCTTTGTGTTATTTCTCTTGGTTCAGGCCGTTTTAGCATTCCCATGGTAATGGCAATATAGGTTATCAAGTTCTTATAGATGATGCAAACTTTGGCAGGCTACTGGTGGGATCATTGTTCTTTAATTCACTCACTTATTCAGATTTAGTTTGATGTGTTCTTGCTGTACATTTGCCATTTTTTGCTGTAAATAACCTGCTTTCACTGTATGAACTTTTGAGTGTGTGTGTGTGTATGTGTGCGCGCATGTGTGTGCCAGTGTGTGTGTGTGTGTGTGTGTGAAAAAACATCCAACATTTGCTTTTTGCAAAGTTGATTTTCTGGGTAGCAGTGCAATAGCTTTATATGTTTTATTTTGATGTTAAACATCATTGTATTACGAGTATGTTTGCTGCATTCACCTCCTGCAATGTATGATTTATATGCAGTGTGTGTTAGAGGATTGTGTCACTTTGAATCATTTAGTCACATAGGCTGATAAGAAATCACAAACTATGCCTTCATGATATCTAAGTCACTGATCACAATATCGTCCACCTATAACAAAGCTCTGATTAATGTCGCTTCGCTTGCCTTTAAATTTAGCTTGAGAACTTCTTCGATCTGCTCTCAGTGATAGAAATGGCCTTGAACTAGCGCTCGTCTACCTGAGATCTGCCAAATTAGGTTTTGTTTGCGCTCGAGTCTTCAGAATAAGACAATAGTTGCCAAGTATTTCGATAGAGGTAAAACGTTTGATATGTCCTTTTTGAAATTTAAGAAGCTAAAAGGGAAAAGTTTTGAAGAATTGTCCACTGTTAAAAAAAAAAAAAAAGCCAATGACTGGAAAGATTGTGAAGCGTTGGATCCACAAAGCACCTTGTTGGAGCGTAAACAAAGCCTTTTTGCTATTTGTTATTAAGAAGGGAATCAAACGGCAGTTTGAAACAATGTATTGTTGGTCCTGAGTTGCGTATGTATATAGTGCAATTTGATTGGTGCAGCTTTTAATGTGATTGGAAAGCAGCTTTTTCTGAGTTTGTGCATAATGAACTAGAAAGCCGATGCAGGACTCGTATGGATCCTGTCTCTGATGACAGTTAACAGTGTGCTGTGTTGGCAAAAGTATTATCAATGAAAGATTTTGGGAAAGAATAAATAAAACACTTGAAAAGCTTGTGTGGTTTGTTACATTTTGGTCCTAATTTATTGTTTGTTTTATATTTGGATCCCTGTTAGCTTCTGTCTGTGCTGTTGCTTGAAGATAACCTTTGTTCGTTAAAGAGTATCTTAAAGGAGCAGTGTGTAGGATCTGGCGGCTATGTTTGCAGATTGCAATCAACTGAAACGTCTCCCGTGTGCCAAGCGTGTTGGAGAGCTACGGTGGTGAAAATGTGAATGGCCCTCTCTAGAGCCAGTGTTTGGCCGGCTCCGTAAAAAGGACCCACTCCGTATGTAGATATAAAAGGCTCATTCTAAGGTAACAAAAACACAACAGTTCTTATTTTCAGGTGATTATACACTAAAGAAAACATACTTATTAATATTATATTCCATTTCTGTCAATAAATCCCTCCAATTGTTACACACTGTTCCTTTAACACCAGGCTGCTGCACATCTGGCCACACCCAAGACTGATGATGTCACAATGTAACAACGCACCCTCTAAAGCACTGCAGCCAGGTTGAGTTGCTCTTTTACTAGATTAGTAAAAGAGTAACTGACAGACATAGAAATGACGAATAGAGACCATAAGTGTGTCTCTATCCCAAAATAGAGAATATCAACTTTACACAAAATGTTAATTTTATTCAATTTGTCATTCCAGCTTTTAAAAAAACAGAAATGAAATTGTTTTTCCAGGACCAGGGTATAAAAACTGACAAAATGTCTGACAAAACATACAAGCATCAAGACAAAACCATAATATCTAACGTATGGATTTAATAGACCAAACTAAACTGAACAAATAAACTTGAAACTTATTTAAAGGACATACAAAAGGGCCTTAAAAGGTACAGTGTGTAGGATTTGGTGGCATCTAGTGGTGTGGTTGCAGATTGCAACCAGCTGAGTACCCCTCCGCTCACTCCTCCCTTTCCAAGACTGCGGTAACGTGAGCCGCTGAGTGCAAAACCATGGTAACGCTGTTTGCCTCGCTCAGAGGCCATCCTTACCATAATAATAACACTACTTTAGGAGCAACGGAAGTCAGACGGCAGCTGGCGGTACCACGGTTTTTCACTCTGCGGCTCACGTTACCACAGTTTCACAAACGTGTCAGAGAACTACGGTGTCCTTCAGCTAACATAAAAAGGTAAAAGTGTTTGGTCTGTCCGTTCTGGGCTACTGTAGAAACATGGCGGACTCTGTGAAAAGGAACCGCTCCCTCTGCCGATATGAAGGGCTCATTCTAAGCTAACAAAAAGGTTTCAGGTGATTACACACTAATAATATATTCCATTTCTGATAACAGACCCCCTGTAATGTTACACACAGTTCCTTTAAACCAGAATACAGAAAACTGGCTTCTTACACCAGACGGAAAATAAGACAAACAGACAGGAGCTCGGACCAGCGTGTCCTCTCTTTATTTGCAAACAAGTAAAACCTTGTACAGAGAATCATCACACTGGTTCTGCAAAGCATTTTAAAACATTCATGAAACGGTTGTAAAATTCAAGTTTTGGTTTTAGCCTTGAAACACCATGGTGTTTGTCCACTCTCCCTTATCATCATGTCACGTCTTAAAAACTTTAAAACTTCATGGCTAGGCTCAACATTCACAAAATACTTTCAGAGCGTCTAATTGAACACCAACAGGATTTACGAAAGCCCCTTTTATAAGTCTGTAGAGTGTATCAACCGTCGGTATACTGTAAGTGCACACTATTAAACAGCACGACTTGACAAAAATAACTTTCAAAGCCACCTTACCTCAAAATACAGATCATCTTAAAATGGTTGTACTGTAAAGAACACACACACACACGTGAGCAAACATGTACAACTTTTAAATTCATGGCAACTATCTCTCCTCATAGCCCTGTAAATTCATCTGAATGCAGTCAATCTGCAAGTCTGCAATCCTCACAAGTTGCAAACATTCAATGCATGCAAAGCAGCAAGTTCAAACTGTGTATGACTACACATGTAACAGACACATACAGTACACATTCCTACTCGATAAATAGAACTCAATACAGATGCACACACAAATAAAGCACTACAAGGTCATCATATCTAAAGAAGAAAAAAGCACAAATTGGGTTTTATAATCCAGAGAAGCTACAGTACAGTAGTAGAGTTGTCTGCGGCGTAGTTAGAAGCTTATATCAACACTCAACACTCTCACTGCTCACAGGATGGTAAAGTGCTCGCAAAATTATGTCAAGATAAAGGCAACAGCAGAACTAAACATCGACCTGTGACCTCCATTCCCCATCTGGAAAGTGGGCTTTTCCCGTTGAAACCATAGACTGTATATAAAATTGGACGACATGACAGGTCCCCAAAAGTGAAGCCAAAACATCTGGATCCCCCCCTGGAGGCTGGCTGCAGTATACAGGTCATAAAGCCCGCCTCCTCCATGTTAGCAGATGGGACATAGGCCAAACTAAAAAGTCAAACTACACGTCAAATACATTTTTCCTATAGATGATTTCTGTCATTTCAGGTAGTTCTCATCACACAGATGTATGTTCAAGTGTTAATTTTTCTGATAAGTTTGGTTTTAATTAGTTATTTCATGTTATAAAAAGTGGGTGATTGACAGCTGTGATTCTCTCTGTGATGGCTCGTGAACCGCCCGATCACTACTGACTCCAAATGACGTCAAAATCTCAAGATGGCAGCTCCAATATCCGGGATATTTTGGCTTCACTTCTGTACAGTGGGAGGAAGTGGAGACGCGTCGTCCATCTACATATACAGTCTATTGAAACAGACAAGTAATCCATCTATAGTGACCATTAATGGTAGTTTAGTTCACGTAGATTCCACTGTGATGGCTGCACTATGAGACATTATATGTAATATGTACTGACAAAATAAGATGCTGCCTCCTCATCCGGTTCTTGTTCATCGTGTTTGTGAGTTAAGTTCTCTTTATAGCATGTTATTGCACTTCATGTTCAACCGATGCCAAGTCTGCTGCTCTCTTCAGCTTCTAGACGTTGGCTTTGGGCCATTCTGTTATTCTACATGCACTTGCCACAAATGCTGTCAAGTCAATTAGTTCAAAACTTAATTCAAATCAGTTCAAGGAGGATATGACGACAACACTTTAAAATCAAACTGTCGATCCACATCAATAACACTTAAAAGCCCTCACTTTAAGAGAACATCTGTTAAATCACCATTAAAGAAACCGATCCTTCACAGATCACCCTCTTCCTCGTTTTACACACGGACATGCATATATTCACAAGGTGTAGCAAACACTCGAATACACACACAGTGATTTAGTCTGTCTCTTATCCGTCTGTAGATGTCACAGGTAAAAAGCCACAGTATGGTTTTCATCTCTCTCTCCGACACCCTACACTCACTTTGCTACTTTTAGTTCAGAGCCCTGTGTAGACAGAAGTGCAACCTTTTAAAAACCAAGCCACAGTCACAGCTGCTGGCCTTTAGCTCGCCTGTAAACTTGTTTCAGTGCAAGATTTGGCTAAATGTGATGATACAGGAAAAAAACAGCAGAATATAAACATGCTGTTCTCTAAGAAAAGCACCGCTGAGCACCCAGGTAGAGGCTTAAATAGGCTTGTAAAGCAGAGAGGTGACGTATTTCTTCTTGTATCTGTGAGTTGCACTCAGCACCATTACTCCATCCTGCACAAACAGAAACACAACACATTAGTGGGATCCAAACCCACGAAGCAAATAATAGAGGTGTGGAAATGTCTTGATTCGACGATGCATCGTGATACGGACGTGGGCGATTCTGCATCGATGCAGTGATGTTTCATTTCAGCTCTGTGTGAGTCTTTACTGCGTTTTGCCGTCACGCTTGATTCTCCCCTCTCCTTTGACCTCTGCGTTTCCCCGAGGGCGAAGCTTTGCACACGCACTCTCCATGTGCAGAGAGACGGCATTCAAACAATTGGCAGTCTGCTATCTTGTTGCTCTTGCTTCCAAAATTACACTAGCTGCTCTGTTCCAACAATGTTGGGCTGAATAAATGTGCATGCGGGCTGAAATTCAACCTATTGGGAGATACAGTGACTTAAACCAAGTAACAGAAGAAGAGCTATGAGAAAGGAAAAGTCCGCTAGCCACTAGGCTAATTGATATAGTGTAAAATGCCATAGGCATTCAGGAAGTGCACTGTCTTAGAGCTGCTATGTGAAAAAACATATTTTTGTAGAGTACAGCACACTTGTAATGCACTGCAGAAGGATTTATATTTTGTTTTTCTAATGTTTATATACTGAGGTGGGTCACACCTCCACCAACCAACCAGTCAAGTTGCAGTTAACATCCATGTCTGTCCAAAATGTCATCACTTCATCATTTTATCCTGTTAGACATTTGTGTGAAATTGTCATAATTAGCCGATGAATTCTTGAGTTATGACCTCACATCTTTTGTGAGGTCACAGTGACCTTTGACCACAAAAATCTAATTAGTTCATGAGTCCAAGTGGATGTTTGTGCCAAATTTGAAGAAATTACCCCCAAGTGAGGCGTAATCGAATCATGAGGCCAGTGAACATTCACACCTCTGGCAAAAACATGTGATGCTTATATTTGTGAAACTGCCAACGGGTCCACACAGCCCGACAGAGAATTATGAAAACACATCTTATATAATCATGAAAATATTTATTTATTTAGCACTAAATGGTGTCTTAATGCATCATTAGCATATTTAGTATGATCATTCTGAATACAAATTTGGTGGCTTTAAGAATATGAAAGGTTATGCAGGCTCAAATTCCTTTTGAATGCTTGTCACAGTAACACACCTTAAAAGTTTGTTTAACCGCTTTAATATAAGTCGTAAACATTTGCTGGGTAAATATTTGCAGAGACAAAAACAAAATTATTCGAATGGGGGAAAGGATGAAGCCTTTAGGTATATGCAATTGATTCATGTTGAGAAAAGAAAACTGAGGTCAAATGAGTCTAGATAGAGTTTGTATTATGTTAAGTTGGGTGTTTCTGCACGGCCATCTGATTCACTGGCTGAGAGGTGGGGAGATTCAAACCCCCTTTGGGTTGCTCAGGGATTTATAGTTAATAGAGATGGGGGGAAATGTGTGTAATTCATGTTGTACCAAAAACATGTGGAAACGTGTGAGGAGTATTTCACCCACCTTAATCGAGAGAGCGTAGAGGTGGTTCAGCATGACGTGGTTGGGTTCAGGCAGCAGGGCGGGGTCACACTGCCGAGAGAGAGTGAGAGGGAACACAAAGAAACTGGTAAACAACAACAAAGGGCAAATCAAATTGAGATCTGAGGAAATTATAGTGTTAAATCAGAATTGTAAGTAGATGGAGGCACTGACCGATATATTGGTGTCCTTGTTGAGAATGACTTGGAGGAGGTGAGGAGGGAGTATAGGCGGGGCTTTGAAATGCTCCTCAGGTCTGAAGATGTACTGCTCCTGCCCGTATGGACCTGGAGGGGAGCTGGACAGATCTGCAAACATACAACAGTCATGATTACAAAGCTGACAGGGTTTCAAGGCTTGATTTAACTTTAAACTTAACAAAATAACTTAGTTTTAGTTTAGTTTTGTTATCAGTGTTCACTGTAGTGGCTGACCTGATGTGTCTGAGCACTCCAGAGAGTCAACATGCAGGGCGTCAAACACCTCAAAGTCTGACTTCTTCACATGGATCAGGTTGTTGATGGTACCGAGCTGACTGGTTACAACCGCCTGCAAAAGATGTTTCAAGAAGGTAATGATCAAGCAATTTTATAATCATTGTTTATAACACTCTTCATGGTTCTTCTGTGGTTTTCCCTGACCAAATTCAACGACAATAGCAACACTGACAATATCTGTCAGCACCCTAGGGTTGGTAATGGATGAGATTTTAATGCCAATTTATAAATGATTTCTTTTAAAATGTCTTAATCTCCTTAGGAGGTTCCTATCCTGTCATGTTTATAACATCATAGGTCTTTGTAACACGCCAAAAAAGCGTGAAAGAGTCTTGAACTGAACTGTTTGGGATTAAGGAAGCTTTCAATAACATGACAATAAAAGAAAAATGACACTGATGTACCTCTGAGGGATCATGGACCCACTGCCCATCTACAAAAAACTTGTACTGATGCTCTCCTTCTGGCAGGTCCAGGATCGCTACAAAGTCATTATGGCTTTGGAGAAAGGAAAAGAAAGAGTATTAGTGCAATACTGGCCATCCCTCTTAGTTAAAACTCTAAACTGTCACATATGGTTGGAGCTAAGATGGATAAGTTGAAATAATTTGCACAGGATCCCTATGAGACCGAGAGAGTGAGAATGGACTGACATTCATAGCATGAACCACAAAACCACAAAATAAAACATGTGTACCTCTTATTTAGTGGTATCTTCATGCTCCAGTTATTAAAGGAACCAGCTATGTAGACCTCCTTTCCCCCTCCAGCCCAGCGGATGACCGTGGGTCGAGCCTGTGGACCAGTTTTCACCTGTTCACCTGGATCTGATTCTTTCTCTCCTAACGCCTAAAAGCAATTCATTGACATCTCAGCGATAATATGTAACACATGGCAGAGAAATCTGAAAGGTATTCGTGCAGAACAAATACGACTCTGCACAATAATCTGTGTTTCTGTATTGTCCAGCAGTACCTTGGACTCTGGCCCATGGGTGTTGAAGATGTTGGGGTCGTCTGTGCTGTCCACCATCGTTCTGCTGGGTTCTTGGTCTTTGTGACTGCCGCTGCTGTCTGAGCGGTGGGCCTTGGCTCCATGGCGATCTGCAGACACCCTGTCGCTTGTGTTGCCCATGATGCCTCACTATTTATGGTGCTACTGGGAAGAAAAAACAACTTCTTATATGTCTGGGCACAAACCATCAGCTAAAGGACTAACTTTATTGCAATCAAGCCATTCAGAAACTAAATGAATCAGTACTAAACATAATAGTCGGTGTTGATTTCATGTCCCTTTATAAGGTATGTAAATGTAATAAGGAGCAACCACAATGTGAACAAAGAAATGCATCTTAATAATGCAGTAGTCTGAAGAAACCAAAGATGCTTCTTTATATATTTGCTTGCTTTCATGTAAGACCAATGTCATCAATGCAAAACCTTGACATACTATTGACAACATATTACAGATAAAATGACAATATGTGGAAGACATCAGTTATTATCGTGAATTATAGTGAATTATAGTGAATACTAGCCCCAGTTTGTGCCTCTCATGTATTATTATCTGAGGTTTGTCACAGGCTCCAAAGCTCTCGCTCACCATTGCACCTTTGATGCCAGAGTTCATTGTAGGGCTGGGCAATATGACGATATATATTGTCACAAAGATATAAAAATGTCTAACGTATATATTTTTCTATATCATTACTATCACAATACAGACTAGACCTATATTTATATCTTTTTTTCTCTATAATTTCACTTGAAACTGTTTTGTTTATTTTGCAGTCAAGTTCTTAAAATGAAAAAATACTCAGTACTTTTAATTTTTCTTTTACTTTTAAGTATTTTATTGACACCAGTATGCAAAAATTGGCTTTACCATGTAGTTATTTCATATAGACTATTTATTGAATTACCAGAAAACATGCTATATCGTGACATATATTGTTATCGATATATGAAATGACCTATATTGTGATGAAGATTTTGGTCAAATCACCCAACACTACTTCAGTTGCCTTCACTGGCTTTGCGCAGACTCACTCACTGGTATATATTTATGTATAAGTCCGTCCTTGGTCTGCTCTCATCTATTCTTTATGGGTATATCTCACCTAAAACTAGTAAGTATTGTTTGCACTCAAATGACACCCTCTGTCTAGGACGCTCGCACTGAAATGGGCAAACAGGCCCATCAAGTGGAACCACTTGAAGACAGATTTGCAGCTAGATAGGCTGATATAACTAGAGCTTATAATATAAATGTAGTGAAGTTTGGAGGCTAATTCAACTGAAATTTTAATAGGAGGACCTGTCTGTCTTCCTAGGCATATGATCCAGTGAGTTGATACAGAATGTTTCTTTAAAATGTGTTTTAAATATTTGCATGTATGTTGTTTGAAACACTGTATTGCTGCTATCTTGGCCAGGGCTCCTTTGGAAAAGAGATTGTATTGCAAATCTCAGTGGGAGTTACCTGGTTAAATAAAGGTTTAATAACAATAAATTATGACAATGTAATGATAACATATGTCAGGCACAATCTGGGGCTCTCCACAGCCTATTGTGACAGCAGAAAATAATCATATGTGACTCATTTAAAATAGTAAACACCATCTTAACACTTGTAATGAGAAACATAAACATGATGAGCCGCTGTCTGGTTCTCCCATAATGCTAAACGGCTTCCCAGAAAGGCTAAAAGGCTTATCAGTAGGCTAGACAGCATCAAATACAAGATAGTAACTGTAACAGCACTGTGTCCTGACTAACCTGACTGTGACTTTTAACCAGGGTCTAAAATTAAGTTTTTTCCTCATGCGCCACTGTGGCAGGTCACTGAACATTTTTACTGGCCACACAATGTTTTTGTCTGCCACTTCTGAAATCTATGTTAATAAGTTAATTTAAAAAAATATATATATTTTTTCTTAAACTTTTGTATGCAATCAAAATAGTAGGATCTGCATTTACATTTATCACAGAGGATGCATATCTTTGCAAATAAAATGAAATATTGACTGAGTTAATATTTACATATAAACTATTAATTAGAAATCGATTTGCAATGTATTGCAATACTCAATATTTTAGATATTTTCTTCCACCCCTAGTAAACACTGAGTCAGTGGTAACAGACTGTAGAAATATGGATCATGTAATCTTAATTCCTGACCATTTTGTAATTTAGGAATTGCTTTTAAAACTAATATTTTTTAATATAAGGAAAACCTGTCTGCCATGGTGGCAGCTGACCTGATTTGTACCTGCCACAGCCAACATTGACCTGTTATGTGGCAGGTGACAGGTGCTCATTTCATTCCCTGCTTATACCAGACATAACACAGCACAGTTAACGCCCACTAGCTACTTAACAAGCAACAAGTGTTCACATCCCAAATTAAATTATAAATACAACTTTGCACATTAATTAAGAGCAGTTAGCACACATGGCTCTTTAGCTGTAACCTACACAGGTGTCTCCTCTGACAGCTCAGCTGTGCCTCAAATCATATTTTTAGCTTACTGCTAGCTAGCTGCTAGCTGTCACTTTCTAGCAACTAGCTTAGCACGCTGTTCGTCTTATTTACGACGTCAGTGTTGATAATGACAATGCGACGAATACTTCACCGTGTAGCTAAATGATAGAGTGAATAAACTCACCGATACCAGCTGAAGTTAATGTGTAGTTAGTTAGTCAGCGGAGGGTCAGCCTCTTCACAACAACTGCTGCTGCTGGTCAGTGGTGACCAGACTACGGGGAGCGGAGAGGACAAACTTAGTGTGACACCTATCAGCAGGGCGAAGCGCTGCAGAGAGGACACTACAAGATGTTTACAGATGCAAAATAGATACAGCGCCATTATATACATGTACTTTACTCTGTGGAATTACAAACTGGATAATAGGTGTTATTTTATTTAGCTACATTCGCTTGTGGGGTCTCATGTGGTGCCCTCTGTGTGTCTGAACTTTTTATTATAACGTTAAATGTTACATTATTGTGCATATTAATATGGATGTTCTTGTTGTCCATAATTAAATTAAATTAATTGGCAAATAATTAGTCTACACTGGGTTAAAGCTGCAGTGGGTAGAAATGAAGCAAATATTATTTTAAAACGGTCACTAGTGCATGAGACAGGTAATCTGAAAAAAAATCATGTTCCTCTGTGTCCTCTGGTGCTCCTAATGGCAACCAATAACAACAACCATCAGAGCTGAGATGGAGTCTGCTGTCTCTGAGCAGCTGTCAATCACTCGCGAACTCCAATCAAACGGTCAAACTGCAGCGCTGATCAAATATGAATCAATATTCTGTTACTGCAATGCCTATTTCTCACCTCAAATGTTTTCAGAAACATCTTGTAGTGTACTGTTGAACTGTAAAATGAGAACGTTTGTAACCTGGCAGCCATGTTAAGATCAGTTGAAGACCGCACCGCCCACCAGCCGGATATAAAATGACCTGTGTTTGGTCAAAGTCTCCCGTCACGGGCTAAATTTTCTAAAGCCTGAAAACAGAGCCATGAGGAGGTGCAGAAGTCTAGTTTTCTCTCTTGAATTACAATATGCTGAAAGATGAACATTTCTAGATCCCATTTGTATAATTAATGAAAGCAAATTCAAACAATTGTGAGAACTTCTTGTGAGATTGGCACAATTACCGAAATGCTCTATACCAGTGGCTCTCAACCTTTTTCGTGTCAAGGACCCTTACCTTGACACATATTGATACTTGAGATTTCGCTTCAGGGACCTCCATCTGAGAAGATTTTGGTTGTTAGATATGATTAAGACCAGATATCTATAGTTGTCAAATACAGTTGAGGAGATAACAGTGGAGGAGGTGAAACCTATGATCACAATCCTCAACTCTTATGACTCTTACTCACATTGGGCTCAATTCAATAGTGAATTAAATAGTGAACATGTTTTTTTCTGGGGAACCACTGCTCTATACCAAAGCCAGAGAACCAAATCACAAGCAAAGATGATGGAATCATTTTCTCAGTCTTAGTTCTTCTACTGAGTCTGTATTTTGCCTGGTTTGTCACAATAGTATCTCTAACCTCCATTGCTGCCCATTTAAAACTCCATCTGGCTCATTTTATTAGGTCAGCTAGAATCCATTAGAACAATAATAATAATAAGTCTAATACCCCTAAACTGAGATGATTACCGAAACAAAAAAATACTATTTTGATCTGGTTTACTTGTATTCTACTGAGTTTAAATTTCAGTTTAGCATGGAAATGTGTCCATGTGTTTTGTCTTTATTAACCACTAGGTGGAGCTGTTAACAGCCCTCAGTGATCCCCACCCTGAGAAGCTGAACTTTACCCCACCATTGTTCTCAAGAAAGCCTTCCAGCAAAGACATGTTAAACTTCCAATGACGTTCCCACATGTTCAGGTTAGCAACTATTATATAAAGAGCAGTTTTAGTTTCTTATTTTCTCATCCACATTAATGTAACTTATGGGGAGACACTACAGGTGAATATGATACAATTGTTTAATAGATATCACCATGAAACTTCCCCAGTTGATTACTTACATTAAGACAATTAGTTTTGGTATTACAAGTTTTCTGAAATGTTATGATAAAATATGCAAATGAGGCATTATCTAATACTAACTTTTTGTAAATTTAGGAGAAATCTACAGACACAAATCGACAAAGTAGTAAAATAAACACATACATGTGTATTTTGGATGTTTTCTTTCCACTAGTCTGAAAGAAGACATGTTATAGAAGCAATATTAGCCCGAAATCTCAAAACTGACCAGTGTATAAAAAAACAATGTTTTTGCCTGGGGTGTCTCACCTTATAATAGAGACAATATGGCTGCTTGTCATGGTACATGCAAATGTCCCACCACTGGGCTGTGTGGAAGAACAAGTTACACCATGTTAACGGTAACAGTATCCTGTTGTGGGTGTTTGCATGTTTGTATTAGGGGGGTGGAGGTCTTGATGTGTTGAAAATGAGACGTGACACAAGACAAAAACACGCTCCTTGCAAGTATTTCAGTCCAATAACCAGTTGTTACTGTTTAAAAGTGTTACGTAATAGTAACCATCATGAAAACCCATAAATAATCATAACTGAAAACAGATATATCTACAGTACATAAATGCAGTATATATATAGTAAAAAAAACACATCTGCTGATGTCAGATAGTTCACATTGAGTGGCTGTAAGGCACATTTAAATAACACACAGAGTTGGTGATATTCACATTGCACAAGATGCATTTGTCTTCATTCTCACAGTATTCCAGTGTTCCACTTATTGATTTTTCAAGGCCAGTTATTTTTAGTTGACAGCTGTTGTCTGGAGCTGGTGTCACTCTAGAGACGTGTGTTTACAGCTTAGAAAAAGTGTTAAGTTACCTCTAAAGGGTGTGGACTTAAGACAGTTAAACTGGCGTAGCGTCATTTCACCTTAAAATAAGACCATTAACTCTGCTGTGGATGAGCTCCAGCTTGCTCAAAACAAAATAACTCGTATGTCACCAAAAAGCACAACGGAATGTCCCATTGAGCTATCGTTTTTAAAAGAATAACGGTAGGATGAATTTAACAACCCATCATGCGTTCTAATTTTTAGGCGTGCATTTACTACAGTACTATCTTTATGTCAAAACTGGTTTTGGACGGTGTACATATTTTGGAACTGTGTTGTGTGTAGCAGTAGGATACAAATTAAAGCATGCTCAGCACAAACGATAAATGCTTTAGCTACTGACAGATGACCCTTAGTGGGATACATACAGTTTTCCATCCGCTGAACTCCTGTGCCAGCTAGCGGAAGTCATGCTCTGTATGTTTGACGTCTGTCTGTCTTCTTTGAGTTATTTCAGGTATTTTTCAAGTCTAACAAATAAATGTTCTTTTTCATTTTCTTGCGGCATCATTTGGAAATTCCTAAGCCAGTCTTCATGTACTCGTAAACCACGTAGCTAATGCTGACAGCGGGGATGACTTTCATGAAGTTTGGCAGGATGCCCCGGTAAAGTCCGAAAAAGCCGTCTTTGGCAACAACTTTTTTCATCAGGCTGCTCATGGAGGGCTGGTCTGTCGAATCCAGAGACGCTGGAGGGAAAAAAGTAAGTTAAGGAGGTGGCGTTGCATCTGAAAAGCACGTTTTTACTCTTGTACTGTAGCCCTTCTCCACTACAGCCCACTTATTATGTGGGCTCTATCTCCAGTGTGTGTTTGCAGAAAATATTGGGCGCCTTTACAGCTGAGTTGTCACCACATAAACATCTTACCTATCATGAAATACATTATACACTGCAAGTTTTGTCATCACTGTTATCAATGTTTCAGACATTTTGTTTTACCTTGTGCTTGCATCCGTGTGCGCACAAGTGCGAGTGGATAGCTTGCCAGCTGGCCACAGGTGCTAGAGATTGTCCCGCAGGCCACCAACACCAGAACTCCAGGGTTAGCCGAGTCTTTGGCGTGGTACGACAACCACGTGTTCTTCAGAGTCTGAGACGCAGGAGAAAGATGAATTGAACGAGTGTGCATCAGCATAAAACAAAAATTAATTGAATCCAAAATGAACTGGTTTATCGTGCATGCAAATTAGTTAATCAAGCAAAGTGCACTCTGTTGTGAAATATAACGAAAGGGGCAGAGCACCGACCTCGTAAACAGCCAGGTCTATCCCAGCGTAGGGGATGATGCCCACTAAGTTTGGAACGTAGCCCTTGTAGAAAGCCTTGATTCCCTCCTTCCTCATGATCTTTTTGGCACAATCAAACATCCCTGAATACTGGCCCGTTTTCCCCAGGGTCAGTCTAGTTTTCAATACCTTACAGAGAGAAAGTACAAAAGAAGAAAAAAATGTTTTTTTTTTTTGAAAAGAACACAAAACAGCTGACTTCATTTTATTTTGTGATGAAACTATGTTCCAATACCAATAGAGAGGTGCAGAGATGAAGTATTTTTGTAGGCCAACCAGGAAGTTAGAATCGCCCTGGTGCCCATGACAAAAACACAATGGGATTTTTCCATTGGATTTGGATTATTGAGGAAACTAAGCTCTGTGGCAAACAAACGTTTATGATACTTACAGGTTTTGTTCAGCAAGATAATCTTCAACAAATGAACACCACTTTTATGATTTTTGAAGTGTAAACGCAATCGCCAGAAGTAAAAAGCTAACGTTAGGCTATAAGCTAACTACATCACGGTCGCATGAACGCAAGTATAACAACAAAGCTGTGACGTTCGTAGTCTCATTTAGCCACTTGTTAGCAACCACTTTTTTTAAGACACATAAATGCTTCAAAATTCAGAGGTGGGATATTTACTGACATATTTTATATCATAGAAGAAAACATTTAAATCTCTTCAGCTTGTGCAATCACAGACCTTATTTCAGGCGAGGGAACCGGAAGTGCTAAACTGCCGACTCATTTCCAGGTTTAGGGACTCATTCCTTTACCACTCTATGCTACCGTTCTATTTAGTATGCCAGAAAAAGATTTAGTATGTCCCAATACATAGGTTGCATCCGATATTCCATACAAACATGCTATTTAGTACGCTAAAACAGTTTGTGAGATAATTTAGCATGTCCGAAACCTTAGTATGAATCCAATAGTGTGCGAATTGCATACTATTTCGGCATAGGAAATGCATTGGACCAAAACTACCAGTATGTGATCCTGCATCTGGTCCCATTTTGCAAGCCAGCATGCTTTTCTGGAAGGTACGTCACATCGACTGAGCCGCCAAAAGAGTACAGACAGACGACAGCTCAATGACAGAAGCCACAATGACGGATGACAGCGCATTCAAGAGGGTCAAAGTTCAAGGCACAATGTTATGACGGAGTAGTTGTATGCATACTGCATGCAACAGTAAATACTTTGTTTAGGCAGCCGCAGTACATAGTAAAAGTAAAAAGAAAAAGTGCAACAGCTGTCTTACCTCCATTGGGTAGATGGCTGTCTGTGCTGTGGCTCCAGCCAGAGAACCAGCCATGAACCTCTTGTGTGTCTCAATCTTCTGGCCCTCAGATGATAACAACTTCTTATACTGCAGAACACATACAGAAAATAAATTATGTGTGTTCCAAATGTGTTTAATGTTATAAAACTGTGATAAATACCATCTAATGTATGAAATGTGTATTTTTGGAGCTTACTTGCTCATATGCCATGAATTTGATTGCCGTCTCAGGTGCAATCTTTAAAACGTTGATCCCGTTTCCCCGCCACAGTGAAGTCAGACCTCCCTCTTTGATCATCTGCTTGAAGCCCCCAATCAGGCTGATCGGGTTGGTCTTAGAAGAATGAACCTGCAGTACAAATATAGAAGGTTTGCAAGACAGCTTCACACATATTTCTTAACCTATCCCCCCTAGCGAAAGAATACATTTGTCCCTTTTTCTTTCATGTATCTCACCTGCATGAAGACTTTCATTCTGTCCAGAGGGGCAGTACCGGTGCGAGAGACGGCCCCCGCCACAGCACCTGCAGCGAGCTGCTTCCACCAGCCACCGGAGCTCTTCTCCTCCTCTGTGAATTCATCTGGGATGGCGAGACTGTCACCTATGTCCAGCACCTGGTGATTATTACATAAACACATTTGCTCAAATCCCTGTCAGTTTATGGCCATAATAAAGAATTATTCTGCCTTTGAGATTGTATCTCCCTCAGGAAGGCACATCAGAAACACCTTAATATAATAATCTTGTTGTCTCGAGTCATTGTTGCCACTCACTGCTCTGGCTAGTGTGAGTCTAGCTCACCGGCTTGTCCTGTGCTGTATCATATGTTTGATATTTTTGTTTTTCACGTTGATCACTTGTACTGCACGTCTTTTAGGTCGCTTGTAATGCACTGTTTGTTTTCATGTTGCTCACTTGTATTGCACTTTAACGTAAAAAAAAAAGAAAAAAAGAATCACCTTAATATGTGTGTAACACCTATACACCTATAGGGACAAGGACAACAAAGCTAAACAAATAAAAGGTTAAGAATAGACAAGACTGTCACACAGAGTCCGTGTATGTGGTTGTTAGTGTGACAAACACAAACACAAGCCTACAAGCACTTCTCCTTTTGAGGTCTACTTTCACATTGATGCAGCAACTGCTTTTTCAGTCCTACCAAAGTACCAGTTGTTCACTGGAGAGAGGGCAACTTTTACAAAACTTTGAATGTGAGGTTGCAAGCCAGGAATTAAACACATTACAAGCATAATATGCTTCTTTTCTCCGTGTATTTGGTACAACTTGTGCAAAGAAAAGCTCACACTATGAGGGAAAAACTAAAAAGCTATAGAGGTTGCAACTATTTTAACAACAAGCGAAGAATTGACGTCCTTTAGCTAGACCTGCTTGTGAAATCATAACCACTCAGCTGACTGAACCCTCGTCTTGCATGCTTTAGCTGCTTCAGATAAACATATCCAATGTTTTTCCAAAAGCATAAAGGTGTCTGTGACAAACATGGTGCAGTGGCAAATTAAAGCTGCAGTAGGCAGAGTGTTTTTGGCATCACTGGGCAAAAATTCCATAATAATTCAAGTGTTCTGAGAGATAACTAGACTGCTGCACCTCCTCATGGCTCTGTTTTCAGGCTTTAGAAAAATCTAGCCTGTGACGGGAGATTTTGACCAATCACAGGTGGCAGCTGTCAATCACTCACAAACTCCGATCAAACAGTCAAACTAGGCAGCGCTGATCGTTAGGCCTAGTTTGACCGTTTGATTGGAGTTTGTGAGTGATTGACAGCTGCTCAGAGACGGCAGGCTCCAGCTAGGCTCTGATTGGTTGTTTTCCTCCGGTCTGGGAAATCTTGCAGATGCCATTAGGAGCACCGGAGGACACAGAGGCACATGTTTTTTTTTTCAGATTACCTGTCTCATGCACTACTGTCAGGATAGAGTGACCGTTTAATAAAAATAACTTTTTTTTGAAAATTATAATTGCTCCGTTCCTACCCACTGCTGCTTTAATGCAACTCTGCAGGGAAACACAAGGCAGCTAGTTGCGTGTACTGCAGTCACCTCTACGGCACATTTATGGAATGAGAATGTAGTTCTGTCTGGTAATGTTCCCTAAGACGCCGTAAATATGCAGCGCAGCGAAGACTTTGCTCACGACGGAGCGAATATCTCGACAATGACATCTTTATTTGCACTAAGAAGAGGCGGAGGAACCAGCTGAGGGGAAACAGAGTGTGTTGCTGTGACCTAATTATGTAACAGACTAATCTTTCGAAGTTGGTGCCAGAATGTGGACTGCAGAGAAAATCCATAACATCTAACACATGAGGACTGGACGTCACGTGATTAATTCTACTGCAGTTGCCTCTTTGTTCGTCAGCGGAATGTGTTTGGAGTGAGTTTTTAGTGTGTGTTGTACGTACCGAGGAGTGTTTCCAGTAGCGTATGATCTCTTCCAGGTTGTGAGCGGGGCGTAACAGGAAGTGTTCTCTCCACTCGTTCCAGTCCACCATCATGGTCCCATCAATGTCCATGCTAAGGAAACAAACAGAGAAAAACCTCTTAACCTTTGATCTAAGCATATTACTGACCATATAAAGCTACACACAACAAGCACACTCTAAATAGAAACAGTGGATAGAAAAGTGGAGGTCATACCTCTGTAATATTTTCTGGGCATTCTCTCTGCTGATATCCATGCCCAGCTCTGCAAGGGACTGCTGGATCTCTGAGGCATCAATGCGCCCTGACACAACATTAAACAGAAATATGCTGCAGTGTAAACAGAGGATGTGTGGTTTTGTAAACATTCACTGGCACATGTCAGACATTTTAAGTTTGTGCCAAGTATTTTTACAATGAGGCCGCTCACTGTCTGCAGGACAGATAATAATACACATAGTGCACTTTCATAGACTAAGCTACTGGAGTTACCCTGCACTGTCCTCATTTTTGACAGTCTCTTCTGCACTATATTCACTTTTTTAATAGTCCTGTATCACAGCTGTTACCCTGCACTATATTCAGTTTTAACAGTTTTCTTCATCTCCTTGTATTTTTATATCTGGTATTTTTTTGTACTTTGCACTACTAACTTTTTTACTGCCTTTTTACTAACATGTTTTGCACTATGGAGCTGTGATGCTGGAAACTTGAATTTCCTTCGGGATTAATAACGTTACTATCTATCTATCTATCTATCTATCTCCTACCATCGTTGTTTCTGTCCAGACTCTTGAATGTCAGCCGCAGCTTCTTCTGATGCTCTTTCAGATACTTGCTGAACTCGTTGAAGTCGAGACTCCCATCTTTGTTCTGGTCACCAGATGACACGATTTTCTGCACAGAGAGAGAGGAGACACAATCTAATGGGGTCATTTGCATCCTGCAGCAGTATCAGGGCGAGTCACACACACATGCAAATTCACACTACTAGGCAAATGCATTGAATTCCATGCAAAACAAGCAGGCCAAACTCCTCTCAGTTACCCCCCATGGCTCCTTGCATGCATGAGGTTGTTTTACCTGTGCGGCACCCTGGCGGAAAATGCCCATCGCCTTGAGGCCCGCTCGTAACTCAGCGACGTCCACCTTCCCATCTTTATTGGTATCAAGGCTCTCAAACAAGTCCTGGCACGACCTCTTGCTGTCTGCATCCCAGCACCGGGCGTTTGATAGTAAAAGCGTCCGTAACGTCTGATACATTGTGAGGCTAAATGTGCAAAGCAGCAGCAGTCGCAGATAGAGAGAGAGAGTCGCCCTGTCTGCAGTCAGTATCCGATTATTAAATCATATTGAAAATAATCCTGCTAAAATCCAGATGTGCGCTCCCCGTTCGCGATTAAAAAGGTTTCCTGTTTCTTGTGTTGCAGAGACTGTCCCGTGAAGAGGTGGTGTCCTCCTCCTGTAACGTTTACAGGCAAACTGCAGTAACCGAGGGCGGAGTCAGGAGGACTACGTTGTTTTCTACGGAAAAAAGCAGGAAAGATGGTGAAATAGAAAAGTGGTGAAATAAATATCCCCCTGGATTAACCGTGTGCATAATCCGGTTTATGCTTCTAAAAGTGTCTCCCCCCATCTGTTCCTTTTACCCTTGCTCCCTGTGATATGTCATGGTGTATTATAAGGGGAATTTAATCTCTACATCTATCAGGACGTGTCAGTAGCGAGAGAGAGAGAAACACACAGTGTAGTGTTTCCTGCAGCGCTGCTGCACCGCTGGTCGCCACTAGAGGGCACTGTTTGCTCACACAGAAGGTCTAGTGGTGCACACAAGAGAAGGAGTCAGGAGTCAGGGCCCCTGGAGGCATCTCTGGGCCCCTCAACAACACTCATTCATTTTATTTGTGAATAGGTATTCCTGACTGTCAGAAGTGTTCATTCAGCTCAGTGGCCATTTTTTTGAAACCCTGCTGTTGTTGAGTAGGGGTGTAAGAAAATATAGAAAAAATCAGCGAATGTCGTGATATTATGTTTTGTGATACTGTATCGATCCTCAAAAACACCGTATCGGTTTTTAATTAAAGGGACTGTTTGTAACTTCTTACACGTATAAATCAATCCGGGTCGGTGTCCCATGTGCACTCGTGTGTGGATACGCTATTCAGATAAGACTCCAACACAAACTACACAGAAGCACCAAAGTTATGTCTAGTGAAGCCCATCTTGCAAAACAGTGTTGACCGCGGTCGGAGGACACGGGGGAGACCGTAGCTTTGGTCTC
>CAKAOH010039370.1:3385-14980 GCA_916701665.1 Sebastiscus tertius | reverse complement strand
ATCACCACCACAAGAGAAGATCAGTATTCAGTGTGGCTCTGAGTGGATTCATTCGTCATATTACCCAGGGAGAAGTCATCCATCACATTCCTGCAGATCACACACGCTGTTGACCAAAGATCAGAATCTAGTCTCCAGGAAGTCAGGCAGCAGGGCCCCCCCCTGGAGACCAGAGGACCTGACCGCGAACTGACCCGACGAGCCGCAGGGTCAAATTATCAACACAGCCTTCGGACACTTCCACCGCTGCGGAGGGTGGCGAGAAATGTGGCCTCTGCCCTGGATTCATAACTGACGCTCAGCTGGGATCTCAGGCGGGAGTCCCAGTTCAGCACTTTTCTTCTATCTTATCTTTTATTCATTATTTTAATTTCACAGGCAGCCTCCCACAGCTTGGGATCCTTCTGAGGTGGATAAATACTTATGATGGTGTCATTAAAAAGCGCAGAAAAAAACAATGGCTGCTATTTAAATTATTGATTGCGGTAAATGGATACGTTATGGAGAGCATTGTCCGCTCCGGTCTCTACACAGAACACATACAGTGAGGTTAAATTGGGACAGAAAATGATTATGTAGAGATAAGAGAAAAGGTGAAAGGTTACGTGTCTTATCTGCTACTTTAAATCAAACTATGAATAAAAAATGGTAATTTTATTTGAAGAGGTGCATCCTTAACACAATAAACAATCAAGGATTTCTTGTGTGAATGAATAGGAGCTTCAAGTTTGAGGGGCATATGCAAAACAGTGCTGTGTTCGCACAGCAGCTTCCGATGAATAATGTATCAGGATGAACTTGGATGTGATGTGTCTGTAACTTATTATCTAACTTTAGAAAATTTTATACCCCGATGAATTCAAATAATTCTGGAGACATCCTTGTGTGTATTTCCATATTTTTCCCTGCTACTGTTGGAGATTATAAGATCTTTCTAGCAGTGATCTTCCAGTCACTTTTCTCCATTTTTATCTTTTGTCTTTCTGTGTCAGCGGTCAGATGTGATTTTTTTTTCTCTCTCTTGATTATAATTTTTGTTTGTGAAATATTAATCTGTCTTGCTGACAGATTTTGAGATGTGGGTTGAAATAAAAGACACGGGCGAGACGGAATTAAATAATGCTGACTGACGGAGGAAACTTATTTTTAAGTAAGTTGTGTGGAAAGTGAAGGGAGAAGTCGTGAAATACCACTTCGATTCATGGACGCTGAGTGCTGCGTGGGAGGATTGGATGTTTTTGGGATTTGTGAAATATGTGCCAATCGGTTTCTCATCCCCTTAAGGTCCATCTCTCGTGTTTAAAATCGCCAATAATGTGGGTGGCGAGTTACTGTAGCCCTGAAACATTTATATCGAGCACCCTTTGGCAACTCAGTCTCAGATCTGTTTTCCTAGAAGGTGGATATAAGAAACGAGGCTTCCCACAGATAGTCCGACTAAAAAGTGAAAGTGTCAATTTTGGGATTACATTAAAGAATAGTGTGCAACATTTAGGGTGATCTATTGGCAGAAATGGAATATGATATTAATTAGTATGTTTTCTTTAAGGATGTCACGAGAACTGATACTTAGGTACTAAGTCGATGCCAAAATTATAAGAACCTGATGGTACTCGTGGTACCTTTAGGGCTCTATACTAACTGTGTCCCAGAGAAGAGAGAACATTTTGTAAACTCACTATCGACATATCCGGGGCGCCAAGCTCTACCTATGATAGGGTACTTTACCGCTGGAACAGCCAGTTGAGTGGAACAGTGTCCTCGTTGGACCTAGTGGACATGTACTGCTGGATTTAACATTATAGACACGACCACTGACTATTAATATAACAATTTAGCCACAAATTCACAGACTGACCACACACGGCCCAGACATATACTCGGTTTTGACCGAGTCTTGTTTACTGATGAAAATAAGAGAGAAACACAAAAATACTGGAGACAACAGTGAAACAATTGATGCTAGAATTTGGCCTTTTACCTAATCTGACTTCTTCCTCCAGACAACCACCTAGTCATTTGTTCGACACTCTACCAACACCTGCTCCTGCTCACCTCCTCTCTCTCTTTATGAGACCTGACAGGCAGCCTCTCTACATGTGGACCAAAGTTCAATCTACTGTTAATCTTCCTTTTTGACAAGAAGCAGACAGAGCTGGGGGGGGAAAGCAGTTGGTAATTAATCCAATGGGAATGTTTACTGTTTCCAGTGGAATGCCTCTGAACCCACAATGGCTCCGATCCAAATCGGCTTACAGAAAATTTAGGGCAAAAACCGTAACACTTAAGACAAGTAAAACAAGAAGAAATGTCGTGGCTAGGTCTTTCAAGTCTATATTTACAATTTAAACAACATTGTAGTTGTAGGGTATTTTTCCATCCACATGATGTTGCCCATTGACACTCTGGACATTTGTAGGACACATCTGTAAACACTGTGCTCTGGAATCACACTGAGCTTCAAGTTGGTAAACCGCTACTAAAATGTGCCTTTATAGCACATCTGTGCAACATCTAAATACAGTAAGACTTCTGGTAAACTCAATGGGACTATCATGAGAGCCAATAAAGTGGAGAAATTGGAAACATAGATCCAAGTGCTCAGAATGTGTGTTGATCCCAAAGGAAGTCGGCGTGAACATAAAAGAGTGGCTAAAAAACATCAAACATGTGTGACTAATCCTGGAAAAAAAACAATCTAATTTTCATCTAATTTTGTTTCTGCTTCTCTATTCTGTTTACATTTTACGACCCTTTAAATGTATCTTCCAATCATGGTCTTGACCCCCATGTTGGAGACCACTGTTTTACCAGTGGGCTACCTCCGGGTTTGAAAAGTGAAGCCAATACAGAAGTGCCTTAAACTTGCATTCTTTCTAATAGCCAGCAGGGGGCGACTCCTCTGGTTGCAAAAAGAAGTCTGATTGTATAGAAGTCTATGAGAAAATGAGTCTACTTCTCACTTGATTTATTACCTCAGTAAACGTTGTAAACATGAGTTTATGGTTTCAATCACTAGTTTCAAGTCTTCTTCAATACAGCATGATGTTCATTTAGTACATTATGGTCCCATTTAGAGTCAAATAGACCATAAAGCAGGGGATGCTTTAAGGCGTGGCTATCTTGTGATTGACAGGTTGCTACCACGCGGTTGTCCAGTCTGAGAGTTGTTCCAAAGCTGTCCCAAAGCGACATCCAAAAAACCGAGATGTCGACGGCCAAAAAGCCGAACTCCAAGCTTAAAAACGGCAGTCCAAAAACCAGTGGTGACGTCAAGGTGTCTACATCCACTTCTTATATACAGTCTATGGGTTTTCCGCAGTAAGAAGAAACTACATGAAAACTTAGTTGCAGTTTGGAGTTCTTCTGATTGGTTTTCTGAAGGTTTTTCAACACAAAGAGGAAGACGTAATCCATCAAATGTCGAACTAAAAGTCATCAGTAGAGGAGATGGGAGGTTTTCACCTGTCAGTGCTGACATTATTCCCAATGGTGACTTATTATTCAGGGGCTCCGGCTTGGGAAATTCAATTTAAATCATAAGTTAATTGTCTTAAATCTATCACACTTAAGCCTAATTACCAAACAGTTTACAGCTTGTTAGCAGTCGGAGTTGTGATTATATGAAATTCCCGAAGTACGTGTCACTCCTAACGTAATAGTTGAAGTTAACACAATGGCTGTGAGATGAATTTGTAACGTTGTAGAGGTGTTATTAGTCTTTCATTTATCATTCGCTAATGTTGCTTTCATTAATCAGAATGAAAGGGACGCTTGGGAGGTTTCGTGTTGCTTATCATTGTCCTCAGTAGACACATATATTTAGTTGTTATTGCCCGGCAGACAGAAGATGATGATGATGGCACCCTGGACTCATATCAGATGAAGTCATTGAGGGCTTGACGGCTAAGTAAGGAAACTAAGAGGAGCTCATTTGTTAAATCAAATGAAGCTTGAGAGAAACTTTCTTTTCCAGTCGAGCTGTTTCTCTGCTTTTTCTCAACATCAAATAAACGTGTTTACTTGTGACTAACGCTTGAGTATCTCCCAAAAAACAAACCGCAATCTTTGTCAAATCCTGTTTATTCCAGGAGGCGCAATCAGAGAAATTCAGCTTTTCTCTGCAGATACAACATGGAAGGCTGTTGACGCCCAGCAACTGCAAAACAAAGTTGCTAAAGACTACATTTCTATCCGTGACTGCGATAAGGAGAAAGCTCCACAGGCTGTGATGTTTTCAGAGCAGCTTCCTGTCTTAATTCCCTGCTTTCTTAAGGTTCTGCCGGAGACGCATAGTAATCCTGTGCAGTAGCGTTTCACACCTAGTTAACAGTCAAGAGTTTCATCTCTAACAGCGCTGAGCCTCCTGCCAGATATGGGATATGTGCGCGGATTGAGCGTTAGCCTATGACTGCCAAGAAAACGTGCGAATTAACAAAACGTAGGCTATTACTGAGTTGACTGGCTTACCGCTCTGCCGCTCGGGAGCGAGCCTGATGCAAACAGTTTTAGAGAGGCTACTCGGGGGCATCCCAACGGATCCATAATATTAACTTGGCATGTGGATTTTCAACTTATAAGATGCTTTGCTTTATCTTCTCCCTGCTACATTATACATGCGACTCCACAATAATGAAGGCTTGGACAAATTCAGCGGGCTTAACGGACAGGCAGGCAGGTTAATTCTCCAAATTGAGGGTGAGCATAAAGAGGTCTCCTTTTTAATACCGAGGATTAATTGCGTGGCATCCTATTTTTTTAAGGTTGCCATCTCTCTCACATAAGGATCACTTGGCACTGTAATTTGAGTGTGAGGTTTAGCATAAATCACAATAATACACGTATCCTGTTCAGTATGCTCTGGAAGTAGATTGTAGCAAGAAAAACAGTTTAATCACAACTCTACCTGCATGGCCACGTCCTGATAAATGGAGGGAGGAGGGAGGGGGATAGATGCTCCAACTACAACAACACATCCATCTTGCAAAGTGTAAAAAATCCTCCGGTTCGCCAAAGGTTCATACTGGCAGCGGCTGCCTGCACAGATATAAAACTCCAGCTCCAAATTAACTTGGCAGGGATAATCCCACAAAATGATAGCTCCGGCAATGAGAATAACATTTGTACAAATTCCTCATGACCCGGTCCAGGTCGGAGTGCGTCTCCTCGCTGCCAAGTAAGCTTGACAAAAATGCAAACAGCCCTGCAGGTGCGTCTGACGCTTCTGCTGGACATTTCGAGGCCGTCTGGTAAACGGAACTCGATGTTGACCTTTGTACTCAAACAGACGTGCAGCTAGGTGGCAAGTGCATGTTGTTTACCAGCCTGAGCTCTTGCTGTGGTGAAATTAGCCCCAGGGCTGCCACTATTGCTGCTGCTGCTGCTGCTGCTTGCACTCACAACCATACAGTACATTCTGTTACACTACTTGGAAGATGGAGTAGGAATTGAACTTGTCTGCGGTTCAGTGATGAGATGAAATTATCAGGAACAATCTCAATGGTTTGTAGGTCATTCAAAAAAGAAATGGCTGAGGTATTGAAAGGTTTCACAGTTGCTCATTTAAAAGGAGTAGCCGGAGGTAATTGGAAAATGAACACATCTCTCCCTGGCGCTGTGTATTGTTGAGGTCCCCACAGGTCTGTGTTGAGGCCCATTAGAGTGACATCTGGAAGACAGATACTGTCTACAAACACACACACATACACACACACACACACACACACACACACAACCACTATACTGGGTCTTTCTGCTAACCTAAGGGATTCCATGGCAACACATGAAAGCATCCATGAGCCAGTGGCAGCGTAAATATAGTGTATATATTACGTCAGGAACGCTGACACACTGACAGCTGTTGTTGCCTTTTGGGCTGCAGTTTGCCATGTTATGATTTGAGCACATTTTTTTATGCTAAATGCAGTACCTGTGAGGGTTTCTGGACAATATTTGTCAATGTTTTGCATTGTTAATTGATTTCCAATAATAAATATGTACATACATTTGCATAAAGCAAACATATTTGCTCGATCCCATGTTGATAAGAGTGTTAGATACTTGACAAATCTCCCTTTAAGGTACATTTTGAACAGATAAAAAATGTGATTCATTTGCAATTAATCATGATTATCTATTGACACTCTTGTGATTAAATATTTTAATCGATTGACAGTCCTAATTTAAACTGAACTACGCACTGGAGTGCATAATCGACAACTAATTTGCCTTTTCTTCCCATTTTATTCTCTTTTTCCTGCCAGAAGGTTTTGTGAGTCATAAACATCCCTCATTTACCAACATGTCAATCGTTACAAAATTAATTCATATGAGTGTTTTCTGACCTGCCACCAACTAAAAGTACTTGGCTAGGGTTAGGGAAAGATCAAGGTCATGGCTGAAAGAAACTAACGTTGACTTTTGGTAGGAATTCAAACTACACTCTTCCCGTCTATGCCAACCTCGTCTCTTAGTATGAGTCCTCTTGCTGTAGACAACGCCTTCGGGGCATGTGGGGGTGAAGTCAGTTTTAACTAGGGGTTTTCACAGTCTGACTCGTCTGTTTGTTAAGATTTGACTGAGTTATGACTCTTAAAAGGAGTATGAATTTTGACGCAAATTGCAGCAATTGGGTGCTAAGAGTTTTAAAGTATCTTAATTGCCCTTCATGTCAAGCAGCACCCCCTATTTTCTACAAACTTCAGTGAAAGCAAAAATCAATTAACCTTAACTATTCATTATTTTCCACACATTTTAATGCTAATAATGAAGAGATAAGACCAGTGATGTATTTAGTAAACAGGGATATTTACATAATTGTAAACACATATTTTTCTCTGCATAAGTAATATCATCCCCGCACCACCACGCAGTCTCATAAATCAAACAACTAGCTGCAAAAGGGGGCCGTTCTCATTCGCCAGACTCCATCTATACAGCACAACTGGGTACAGATGGTGAGGGAAATAAAAGCCTGTTTAGTTTCCCATGCGTCATTAATACAAGCAATGACCCCCAACTTGGCAGCGGCACACGGCAACTGAGGGACGCCAGATTTACCTTCTTACTCAGCACCTCAAAGCCCCGTGCAGTGTCTCCTATTATCACAGAAAAGTGTCCTACAGATATGTAAATAACAAGTCACACACATGTGCAAAGTCACACACACGTGTAAAGTCACACGCTTTTTGAAAACATGTTGGTTTTCATGTGTGAGGTGTTGTGTTCTCACGCAGTGTATCCTCATACAACATTCTGTATGATATCTTACGAAAGTTAATCCTCATTTTTCGTGTGTTTTCCTACAAATGTCCAGCAACACGTGTCAATTTCCGCATGTTACATGAATACAGTCTTTTCAAAATAATATTCCGTCTTCACGGGAAACAATTTAGTTAGGTTTAGGCAACAAAACTACTTAGTAAGGTTTAGGAAAAGATCATTGTTTGGGTTAAAATAACTACGGAGGTGGTGTTACTTAAGTCAGAAGTTACGTGATAAATAAGTCAATGTTTGGGTTAAAATAACTACGATAGTGGCGTAACTTAAGTACCGAAGTTACGTGACAAATAAATCAACGTTGACTTCACACAGGACATGAGCAGTCTCCCGGGCGAAAGTCTGGTGTTTTTAGACCCATACAGCCACCCCGACCTCCTCCCTACACGCCGTTTGTCGCTCTTAATACTGGTTCACGAATTACAGTGCATTACTTTTCGTAGGTATAGTTACAAATGGTGTATGAGAGAAGCCTGTCTCACATGATTATTGCTTCATATCCAGTATGAAAAAGTGTTTTTTTGTAATTTTTACCTTTTTAATTGTATAATATCACAAGTTGGAAATGTAACATGTGTGCACCTGAAAACCACCAGATGTGGTTTGAATTTGCAGGCAGATGTTTATGTGTTACATTTTAAAGGGATTTATGACTTATAAATGTCTCAAGTACAGCCTATAGTGACAGTAAGACCAGTTAAAGTGACTCTTAAAGACCTTACAGACTATGACAAGACAAGATTGAAGCATGCAAGATGTTGCCACTCTTCCTCCTTGTTTACAGGAGCCAATAACACCAGAGAAAAAAACTTCCATGGAAGTCATTCACGAGATAAAGCAGATTAATGTCTGTCAGCATGTTGGCTTAATCACCGGAAGCTCATCAATCACAGTGACAAATGGCCTCGGACCGCTGCTTCAATCAGACAGCATCTTCTGGGCCGCTCCTCCACAGCTACATAAATCCTGCCCGCTGATCCATTACTCTCATCAGGAATACATAACATAACTTCATTGGAGGATCCATCCATCACCGGGCTCCTGCGTGCGCCATTATTTTCAAAGTCCAACTTCTGCACTCAAGCACAGTCGGAAAAGGCAGCCGGATACGGTCTCCACGACAGATCATTCAGTCTAAAACTGGAGCCGTGCTGTCACTTCCATGCGAGCTCACGGAAAACAGCAGTCTGTCTATGAAACATTTATGCAACAAAGGGTTACTGGTGACAGCAGTGAAGCTAAAGATGGCATCTTTAAGAGCTGACATGTTTTGATAGGCTGCTGAGCAGCCCAGGACTTTACTTTAAATAGAAACACTGGTATCTGACAGTTTGTTTACGTTGATGCAAAGACTCAATCTGCATACTGATGAGGTAGAAGTATGTATGTTTCAGGATGTGAAATGTTCAGTTTGTTAACCATCAACCATAAATCTCTAGTAATAGACGAGCAAGCAACTATTATTTTCCACATTGATTAGTCTGTCAATTGGTTGTTTTTCTTTTTGATTAATCGTTTAATCTGTATAGAATATATCAAAAAGATAATGAAAAATGCTCATCACAATTTCCCAGAGCCCAAGGTGACTTCTTCAAATTGCTTGTTTTGTGCGACTAACTGTCTAAAACCCCCAAATATTCCATTTCTAATGATATATAACATCAAAAAAGCAGCAAATCCTCACATTTGGAGGAGCTGGAACCAATGAATGCTTGGCATCTTTGGTGGATAAATGACTCATAACTGTTAACCAGTTATGACAAAAATGTTGTCAATTAAGCACTGAAGGACTACGGAGAGGTAAAATATCAAAACATGCCCAAACACAAACAGCAAGGCTACAGAATGGTACCATTTATGAATGTATGTCATAACAGTGGTATATGGGTATTACACCATGGCTATGAACCAATCAGATTGCTTGATTTGAGCCACCCGTTTTATAAAGGCCTTTAGAGTGCATCCTATTTGAAGAACAGTCAGCTGACCCTGTTATGTGTTGCCTGCATACACGTGCATTGAGGGTCCATATGGACAGCCTGCGTGCCCTATGCCCCAGAGGAGCCCTATGGAGCGGCTCCCCGCGGCCCCTGACGCACACTTGACACTAACCTTCCTGCAGCAGAGACTGAAATAAAAGACCCCTAAAAGAGAGGTCAAATGCTTCATTTGAGAAACACAGAATGCTGCTTCAGGCTCTCAGGCTGAAAACGGAGATGTATCTCACAGAAGGGGAAAAAAAAAAAAAAAAAAGGTGTTGGAGTTATCAGAGCAGGGCCAGAATGTGTGAGTCACTGGGAAAACGAGGGCTATCTAAAGGACCGGTCAGAGGGTTTTTTTGGGGGGAATGAGACACTGAGGCTCTGGGACAGTCGGTTGTCCCCCGTCTGGTGCAAAATGTCCCAGACGAGCCTGCGTTCTCACAAAAGACAAAGTGGAGCAAAAGGAAGTTGGCAGCAAGTCACACAGCACAGTGTTTATCATTGCTTCTGGGTTGTTTTTTTTATGAATCATAACAGACACAAATATGAATCTATTTCCTATTATGCAAATTTCCTCAGATTTATAGGTGACGATAAAAGCAGCACCTTTCCTTTTGAAAATTAAAACGGTGCGAATAAACAAGAGCACCGGCGTGTTAAATCTGGATGGCAGAACAATTCACACAAAAAGTCTTCATTTGGACCTCAAATGTCTCGGCTAATAAAAGCCGCTCCGCTGCACAGAATCCACTGTGTGTGTTTCGCAAATTAATGTAACAAAACACGGGAACAAGACGGTTCAAATAATGCCAGCCAATTCCCAGAAGCACCCCCCGCTCCCCAAAAAAACACACAAAGCTTTGAAGTGTTTCATTTTCTGGGCTCAAACTAATCCAATGTGTGGTTCTACATTTGTCCAAACATGAGGATATGTTTTATCACTGTCAGCGTCTAATGACCTCCGTGAATCTGAAAAGGGCAGCAGCTCTGTGCATGTTTGCTGCCACACGCTCCCCAGTTTGCATGATGAAGTGGCTTTAAAAAGGCCATTTAAATTGAATTCCCCGAGATTCCCTCAGCCATTTCAATCGAGTTCCCGTCCCTTTGGAAATCTCCAGCAAAGATTTCAATAACAAAGGCATCCTCTTTTTGTCTGTATCGCAATAATTAAGAGTCTACAGCTGGTCTATCGCTGAGAGACGCATCACTGGAATCTCTAATGATTAAACCAAATGATGAAAATTCAACCTAAACGCTGCGTTTCCTGCTGTGATCACATTCACATGCAATCAAAGTCTGCTTCAAAAGACTAAAATCTGCCTTCTCATAATTGATAGAAGAGTTATGACATACACAGCCCATTATTCATTCTGTCTCTTTTTGCATGCTCTTTATTATGTTGCACAAAGCCCTGTTTCACATGCAGATTTGACAACATGTGGCAGCGTGATTCATTGTTTATTTACTTTAAGTTCTTTTAAATGAATACTTCATCAGCGCGAAGTTAACGCTGCATCTAAATCAAGAACGATCAGACGGAAATATTACAGCTCAACTTATCTCGGACAGAGTAATTCATCAAAGTGCTCCAGTCGCTCGGCTGAAATCTGCGGTGGGAGAGATGAAATGGGCTCAAACAAACACCGAGTGCCTGCCAGGAGCCACGCACACTACACCCAGTCGTGGCATTTAAATCATTCTAATCATCCATCCCACTCGCTGTGTAATAATATATTGCAGTGAGAAAGAGAATCCCCCCACCGCATTTACGACGCCCACGACTCTCAGCTTCCCACACAGACTCTGTGTCAACTTGTAAGCAAACTGATACACACTTCGACATGGCACACACACCGAGTGTATATGTCTAGCAATGCCATGTAAACAATATACGTGTATCATTATGAAATATGTGCTTTAAAACTGTAAAGTGCTCTTTATTTCAGATTATTAGTAGGGCTGTCAAAGTTAACATGTTAAATGCAAATTAATTTGAATACCAGTAATTTCTTTAATGCAACTTGCATTTTAGCGGGCTCAGATTTAAAGCTAGAGTGACTCTACTGGTATCATATGAAACTAGAAAACCTAAGGAATCCATCGGTACCAACCATGTCATACTAGTTTGTTGAGAAGGAGGTTAAATAACGCTTCAAACTTACGCTACATTTTGGTGAGGAAAAACTGGCATGGTCATTTTCAAAGGGGTCCCCTTGACCTTTGACCTCAAGATATGTGAATGAAAATGGGTCCTATGGGTACCCACGAGTCTCCCCTTTACAGACATGCCCACTTTATGATAATCACATGCAGTTTTGGGGCAAGTCATAGTCAA
>CAKAOH010039369.1:165829-195111 GCA_916701665.1 Sebastiscus tertius | reverse complement strand
ATTTTGTTGGCACTTTATACAGAAAGTGCATTGTCTTTTTTGTATGTACTGTATATCATACCTTGGAAGGTTGTTTTGAGGTTAGAATAAAGTATGGTAGTTTTCAATCACATTTGTATGTTGCCTGTTCCTGAATGTTGTGACTAGTAGGTCTATTCTTGCTTGCAGTGTTAGTGAGTGAAGTAGAAATGGGTTGTGGAGACAAAAATGGTAAATTAATGCTATGCCGACACCTGGGTGTGGGTGTGTATTTTCTTGTGTGTGTGTGCGTGCATACGTGAGTGTATATGTCGCTCCTGCTCACACTTCATGCCACCCCTGCATAAGTCAGTGCCCCACTGGTGCCACCCCTATCAAAAATGTCTGGACACGCCCCTGCTATTGAGTATGTAGTACATAGTATGTGATTTCGGACGAAGTCAAAAAGGCGGAGTTCAATTTTCAGACAAAAATATCCCCCTAAATGTGGCCTGATTAGTCCATCTAATGTCATGTACTAGAGAATATTGTCCTTCCTTTTTACCCCCAGACAAGCCCTTTGAATTGGGACAGCTGTGGGTGGAAAACAAATGAATAGAAATGCAGCCAAAAGTTTATTTTCCTGATGTATATATACACTGCAGAACCACACAGTTCAGAGTCAACTCCCCAAAGTTTGTGCGACTGTGATGGAAATCCTCCCCAGGTGGCGAAGACCTCCCAAGAGCGGGCGGGCGGGCGAGGGGGATGGGGGGGTTCACTTGTGTTGCTCACATAGCAACCGGACAGATGCTTGCCAACACGGGGGCCCGAGCACAGCATCCTCCAGTTTGAAGGGCGGTCTCCTTAATCACCACGACGCCCCGCTGCTCTGTTGTTTTGGCAAAACAATGTCGGAACAAACAGACAGAGCAAACTTGATTAGATGTGTTCTGTTGGGAGTGAGATTTACAAGCTTCAAGCTGCTTTTTTGGGGGGGGGTGACTGACTCTGACACTACAGGAAATTGCATGGCATTTAATGTGCTTGAATATTCACAGGATTTATTCCTGTTTTTCATAAACATAATGCAATATTGTCTTGGCTTGCATGTCATATTCTGCTTTTTTACTGCTTAGATAGATAGATAGATAGATAGATAGATAGTAACTTTATTGATCCCGAGGGAAATTCATGTTTCAAAATTATACGAGATACAAAAATACAAGGAGATGAAGAAAACTGTTAAAACTGAATATAGTGCAGGGAAACAGCTGTGATACATCACTATTAAAAAAGTGACTATAGTGCAGAAGAGACTGTTAAAAATTAGTATAGTGCAGGGTAAGTCCAGTAGCTTAGTCTATGAAAGTGCACTGTGTGCATAGATTTCCAGAATAAAGTCATAATATTATGAGAATAAAGACGTAACATTATGAGAATAAAGTCATAATATTACGAGAATAAAGTCAGAATATTATGAGAATAAAGACGTAACATTACGAGAATAAAGTCATAATATTATGAGAATAAAGTCGTAATATTACGAGAATAAAGTCATATTACAACTTTTTTATTGTAATAATAATAATAATAATAATAATAATAATACAACTTTTTTCTCGTAAAATTACGACTTTATTCTTGTAATTTTACGACTTTTTTTCTCCTAATTTATGACTTTATTCTCGTAATTTACGACTTTATTCTCGTAATATTACGACTTTATTCTCGAAATCTCAGATTTTTTTTTCCCTTATTATGGCCCTAATACTCGTCATAGAACTTAGATGAAGTTGCTCTGTTGGCTTAATATTTATGGCTGTAAGATTCATGCTCCTATATGCCATATTAATAGGTTATGTTGCCATAGCGACCTACCACACTAGGGTTTGTTGTTTCCATTGTCCTGATTTTATTTATCAAGCCCATGTGGTGTCAACAAAGTCCAGCCTTGACAGGTGCAACAAAACAAATAGGAGAGTGATGGAGATGTCAGTCAAGCACAGTCACTCCCACGCTGTTAGCCGTAACCTTTGTCCTTCATCCTTTTTGAATGCTGCTGTCTACGGCCTTCATGTTGCTAACTATAAGTTAGGTCTAATAATCAAAGTGCCTTTTAACCTTTTACACTCTCTCAAGCTCTCAATCATTTTGAATATTGCTCTCTATGGACTGTCTTTTTCACAAGCCAAGCCAAAGAGTGACTGGTAACAAGTATAAAAACAGTCACTATTGGACCATAGATTGTTGTTTTAGCACTGTATTATTAGAAATGAGAATATGATATATATATTTAAAGTGGTGTTAGCTTACCTCAGGATGTTCTTGACCTTTTGTGTAATGCATGCCGGGTCTGAGGCGCCTTTGCTTGCTCAGTTCCTTTTCCAATAAAAATGCCTCTTGGTTAGGGAGATAGACATTTGAAAACTGTTAAGAGCAAGACTTCTTTGCAGTGTTTGCGGCTGTTTCAAAACGGAAAGAGGTTTTAAATCTTGCTATACTGAGCTGTGGTAGCAAGACTTATTTTTACAGAGAACATCTTTTATACAAATTTGATGTTTGAATAAGAGGAGCTCATGTGAGGAATAGATTTCCACAAAGTTTGTAGCACTTGTGTGATGTTTGAAATACCACCTGCTCCTGCTGCTCTAATGCCTCACAGCGGCACATCTGCGGGATTTTCTCCAACACACGTCCGGACTTTTTCGCGAGGGGTTTAAGGACAGAGGGTGTCATATTCTGTATAGATTGTGAAAAAAACCCTTGATGCAAATGATTTGTGATATTGAGCTATATAAATAAAACTTTCTTTGCCCGCCAGCTTCTCAATCTGTAACCTCAGTCACGCACTGTTCACATCGCACAAAATGGTTTGTGTTTGTGGAAAGAAAAAAAGAGTTCAATAAAATGCTGTTTGAGTGTGGCAGGTGTTTTCAAATGGTGCTTTTGTAGACAAACAGTAGACTGTACAAGTTGCACACACACAGCCTTGGAGCGATTAAAAAAAAGAAAAAAAGAAACCTGTGCAACCAACATCTGCTGTCGGTCTGGTGGGACGCAGCCAGCCCGTCCTGTGCAGACCTCTATTACCAGGTTTCGATGTTGCCATACGGCTCTGTGTGATGGAATTATGTACATGTGTACATTAATGGTTATACTGTTATGTTAATATTTTCCAATAGGAGTCAAGGACACCTCAGCTGTCAGACTTTTTCTAAATTACACTGCTCTTGTCCATCACAGGAAATGACGACGTTGCAAGCAAGGAAGCAAGACGCTCTGCTGTTTCAGCACCTGACCAGAGGACATGCATTTGGTGAGTCCCAAACTTGCTTGATTGTCCCACGGGTGCTGAATTAAAGTCAGAGTATGTGAGCTCAGAACCCAAAGGCTCTATTCTTTGTTTCACTGTAGTGTATTTTTCGGTGACACTTTTTTAAAACAATGGGCCAACCTTAAAGGATGAGCTACAGGAGTCCGACTCGCTGCTGGACAAACTACTAGTGTGCTTTAATGAGCTGCAGGAGTTCGACTTGCTGAGCTAGCAGTAGTTGTCCGACTCAAAATGACAAACCACGGGGATCTGGCAGGGACGGCCTCGTCTTCTTCCCACCCGTGAGGATAAAAAAATCCCCCTTCACATCATCAGCCTCAAACATCCCTTGGCCACATTCTTCCTCTTCTGCCCAGTGAGCTTACCCACTGTCCTGTCATCTTTGGTATTATAAAAACAGTGACGCTCTGCCCTCCCAAAAGTAATTATATGTAAAAAAAAAAAAGCCTGTTCTAGCGTACTTCTCTCTCAGACAGACACGGTGTCCTAAAGCCACGAGCCATATTGAAGTTTAACTTTAATAAGCCAGTGCCAATGAAGTGTGGGGCACATATCCAATCTCCATCAATTGAAAAAATGTAAATTTAAAACGTAAATATAAGGCACACAATAGAAAAGTGCTGAGAAGCGTTAATAAGGACAGAGCCGGAGGGAGAGACGGTAACACCAAGGCCACGCAAGGTTATTTAAAATCTTCCACATCATCCAATTTAAAATGTGCCCACATATTTAAAGTCTTTTTTTTTTTTTTTTTTTTTCTTTGTACAAGTTCTGCATGAAAGTAAACTAGGAAAGTATGTGTAACCTGGCCTTAAGTTGTTTGAACTGAGCTAAACAGTGCTCAGGAATTGGACAATTTGAATCAGGTCTTACTGGGGAGTCAATACACGACGTCCAACCTTAGTGAGCAAACATATCATTTCTACGTTGAGTTTTCTTTTCGGTAATGATTGACTCATTTGAATTACGTGTGCTTCTGTTGAAAAGCCTCTGGAGTTAGTGGCCTTGTCATCAGTATTGTATTTACTCCATAGACTGTATATAAGAAGCGGACGTAGTCACCGTGACGTCACCCATTGGTTTGACTGTTTGAAGCCTCGAGTTCGGCATTTTGTCCGTCACCATCTTGGTTTTCTATCCTGCTTTATGGTCTATTTGACTCTAAATGGGACCATAATTTACTAAATGAACATCATGCTGTAGACTTGAAATTAGTGATTGAGACCATAAACTCATGTTTATAATGTTTACTGAGGTAGTAGGCTCATTTTCTCATAGACTTCTATACAATCAGACTTATTTTTGCAACCAGAGGAGCAAATTTAAGGCATTTCCCCATTGGCTTCACTTTTCAGAACACGAGGTTGCCCAGTGGTTTACACAAAATTCAAAATACCATGAACACAACATCAAAGTACCCAATTTACTGTGAAGGTAGAAGGTAAAATTCATGTTTTTTTCCAAATAACTCAAAATCAGCTGATTTAGTTTGCTCAATTATGAAAGCATAGATGTTATGGAACCATTTTTCTGAGCATTTTCATCTCTTAGTCATGAGCTGATACATACACTTCGTATTTGCTGCCAAATGCTTGGCTACAAAACAATGAATTCATTGTTCCCTGTTTCATTTTTTTACAACAATGTCCAAGCGTCATACTGGTGCCACCATATGTGGCGTTGGTGACACTTGTTGTTATGCTGCTTTGGTGCGCTCACGTGCCACGGTAACTTTAATCGTTCAAAATATATATATATAGTTTGTGTTGTGGGTTAGTGTTTGTGACTTTAGCTGCCAGAACTCACATTTTAAATGCCCAGAAAAAAACAGAAAGGACATTATTGTTATTGTCTTGGTCAGACTACTCTCCAAAAGACATTTAAAATGTCAGATCCTGCTGCACTCTTGACTGTTAATGTGTTGAATGGATGCCTTTTAATCGCTTTCTGGCTTCACCCTTTGGCCCTGTCTGTGTGTGTATTAGATAAGAGCGCTACCTTTTTTTAATTTGAGCACCATAAAGCTCTAGGTGAGGGCATTTTTAGCACCATCCGTAGAGGGATTGTAAAGAATAGTAGGAGGAAAAATAACCCTTTAACTGAAGCTTTTTCAGTTGCCTTCTGCTAACCTATGGCCTGCTCAGATGGCACATAATCCTTTCATATGAGGCTTTTCATTATTCATGCCCACAACATGAAATGCTCATTTTTAGAAAAACATGGCGAGACTGTTTTGCACCATGACCAGAACTAACAGCGGGAATGCATACACATAAATGGCAACAGAAATATACAGCCGGGTTTGAAACATTACTGGGTGCATTCATGGGGCAGAATCGCTTTGGCAGCCGGTCAACCGTTGTAATCAACGTTGATTTCACATTGTTCGTACATTCTTGTTGACTATACTCGACCTATGCATCTGAGTCCAACCACCAGATACCATTTTCATATGATGCATTGGTATGAGATTTGGTTATTATTATCACCTGTCATGAAATGAGTAACGTTAGATCAGACAAAAGTGTAATTTGTCTTGGTCGGCGTTCAAGTAACGTGAGTAACTGTGACTAGAATGCTTTTGTCCATCAGGCCTGGATCCATAATGTCCTTCTGTTTTAACAAAGACACGTGATCCTCTCGCAATATTAAACATTTTCAATCCATCTTTTCTGCGGTTGGTACAGTTTTCAGCTTTGTAGTTGGTACAGCTTGCTGCCCCCGTAGTTGCAAGCGCATCTCTGTGATGATGTTACACAGAAACCCGTCTATAACTTTAACCTATACTTTTGTCTGTGTTGATTTATGCAGTTTCCAAAGGACATAAAGTTGCCGTGGTAGTTTTGTTTAAGTTACAGAGTTGTGTATTCATACTGCTCTTACTGCCGTCTTCGTACATTTTTCCCACACGCCGTCCTTGAGATGAAAGAGCATCGCTGAGTGAGAGCTGCTAACCTTGGATGTGATGGATCGTCGTTCATTTCAGAGAGCTTATGATAATGACCGCCCCTGCTCCTGGTTTATGAACGGGGTCTTCCTCCGGTTCCCTCCCACTATTCATTTCTGGGGGTTTTAACTCAGTCTTGCTGGGAGCACGTCCGCAGATTCAGACCATTAGGAGTGCTGTAATGCAGTTTTTGGCAAGAGAGCGACCCGGGCATTCATTACACCGGTCTTTCTTTATTTAGGAGCGACTTCATCAGCAAACCCTTGTCACTTAAGGACACAAAAAAAGCAGATTTGTTTAGATTTTATTTGTTTTTTTACAGACTAGATGCCAGAAGGAGACAAATACAGCAGCATTTCAAGTCTACCTTTTGTTGTCACTGCTGTATCATGATGATGAATTAAGGAACAACCCACAGATTCTCTTTTCTTTGGCTTGTGTCCCCTTTTTTTTTTTTTTAGTAAAATGAATCGGGCAGCCTGCTCAACCCTGAATTATGCATTTAATTTTTCGCTCAATAGAATTGCGCTCATAAAACACGGTGCTGAAGTGAAGATTTTTAACATGCCAAACGTAGCCCGGCTGTGAGAGAATTGATTGCTAAAACCAAATGGGAGAGAGAGAGAGAGAGCGAGTGAAAAAAATTCCTGTGTAATCACCACTTATCTGTGACTTTGTCAGCGGCTCTATAATTTCAAATCTAAGGCCATGACATCTATTTTTATTATTATTTGTGAGAGAGAAAGGAAGAGAAGAGTGGCTTTTAGCTTGGAGTCTAAAGTATTTGACAGCACTAACACACAGTATTCCTCTGTTGACATGAAAATAAACTCTTCGCTCCAAATGAGCATCTGTATTCGTCTCCCCACACACTCTACTCGCTCTGAGTGCCTTCTCCTGAAATTGCTGCTTGCTCATAGCAGCCTCTTTTCTCATGACGTGATCTGGTAATCCATCTTCAAACCCCCCCCCCCCTCCCGTCTCCCGGGTTAACGTAGGCGGATGTGCCGTAGCCCGAATATCATATGCATGAAAAATTTGCCATCCCTGCACTTTTTTGCTTGGTATGTTTGCAGCGCGGCGCTTGATGGATAGAATGTGTCACTTAGTGCAGCGCTCAGGGCAAGAGGCGTGCTTTCGGAGGTGGAGGGGGTTTGTCCCTGAGAGTCAGGGGACCGGAGACCGGAAAGTAAAGGCCGAAGACCCCGGCCGCTTTATTGCCGTTAACTACCATGACCTGACAGGGACACAAAACTCACAAGAGGCGAATGTGTCTCTAGATTATCTCGGCTGAAGTCCCAGACAGAAAAACAGATGTATTATTTAAACTCAGCTGCTACGTCTGAGTGAAATTTACTGAACTTTTTGCAGGCACCAAAAAGACGACACCTTTATGTTGTTGATCTTATGAATAAAACCCATAAAGATGTGTGTGTTGACGTCGTTGTAGTTCAACTGCAGTTCAACTGTATCATCTGAAATCTTCATTCTTGCGGGAGAGAGATGCACGTCTACTGCTGAGCATTTTAAACTTTTAACAAAACTTTTTGTAAGTGTGGCTTGTGAGATTTAAAGAGTGCAGTCAAGCGTTATATTTCATTAGCTGGACACAGTACAAAGAAATATAATAAATTGTCAGTATCCATTCTAGGGGCACTAAATGCTCATCTGATGTGAACTATTTCATTTAAGGCTGCGACTAAAGATTATTATTATACATCGAGACTGATTCAATTCAATTGATTCAAATATTTAATCGTGATTCATTTTTTATCTGTTCAAAATGTACCTTTTAAAGGGAGATTTATCAAGTATTTAATCCTCTTATCAGCATGGAAGTGGACAAATATGCTGCTTTATGCAAACATATGTATATATTTATTACTTGAAATCAATTAACAACACAAAACAATGACAGATATTGTCCATAAACCCTCACAGGTACTGCATTTAGCATAAAAAAATATGCTCAAATCATAACAAACTGCAGTCCAACAGGCAACAACAGCTGTCAGTGTGTCAGTGTGCTGACTTCACTATGACTTGCCCCCAAACTGCATGTGATTATCATAAAGTGGGCATGTCTGTAAAGGGGAGACTCGTGGGTACCCATAGAACCCATTTTCATTCACATATCTGGAGGTCAGAGGTCAAAGGACCCCTTTGAAAATGGACAGTTTTACAGAGTTTGTAGTGTTATTTAACTTCCTTAGCAACAAGCTAGTATGACATGGTTGGTACCGATGGATTCATTAGGTTTTGTAGTTTCATATGATGCTATTATCTTCACTCTCGCTTTAAGACTGTTGCGTTTATTTTAGAGTAATTGACTCGTCTTTTAATCCATCTAAGGTCATCAAACATCCCAGAACCAAAGGTGACATACTAGAATTGCTTGTAATATCCAGCCAACAATCAGAAACTTTCCATTCTTAAAAATCTGGATGAATCTGTCCAGACTAGAGCCACGTTAATTTGCTCCATACCGTATCACCAGTTCAATCACTTCAATCAGAAGATATGTCATTCGGGGATGGACCCGGCCTCAGATCCGACAGGTCAGATCCAGAATGACTCGCGGCCGTGACTCGCTATCCTGAGCAGGCAATGGGCAAGGCGGCCTCCAGCACTTACAGGTCCTGATGATATTATTTCAACAGGCTCTCAGTGGTGTGGAGAGTCGTCGCAGTGGTTGAGAGCTAATGGGCCAGATGTAAGAGCCACCTGGCCAGCGCCGGGCTTCCGTATGCTACCGTTGACGGAGCCAGTCATGCAGAGCCGAGGCTCCGCCGTCTGCCGCTCGCTGTTTCTCAGACACGAGGCTTAGAGGAGCGACTGTGTGCTCATCACGGTGACATTCTTCAGCAACTTTTTTTTTTTTTATGCACCCAAGTGTGTAATCTTAGCTGGCATTTAAAAATTAATGCTTTTGGTAATTATAACATATTAATATTTTTTTCCTTATTATCATGACATTAGCACAGCTTGACCTGTAAGAAAATAGAGGTCATGACGCCGAGCTCTGAAACCCAGATTCATCACTTCGAATAAGCCGCAGGCGACGTGTGAACGCACTTCAAATTTCTCCCCATACATACCTGAGACGCCCCGCTTTATATCTGCTGTGCGCGGAACGAGCAGGGCCGTTGGCAGTCGGCCCATTTAATTCATTTAACACTGACGAAAACAGAGCACCTCTGGCAAGCGGGGCAGTGGAAAATAGAGCCGTGAATCTTGATTGTGGAGGTAAATGAACGGATAGGTCTGGAGGTGTGTCATCTGTCTGCGAGCGGAGATGCATTAGCGCGGATACACCCCGTCACTCCTGTGTCCCCGGTAACCTCGCGGAAAAAAGCGCACGAAGCAGGTACTCCTTTTTTGGATGTTTCCCTCGTCTAATATGTCGTCTGGATATACAGAGAGATATAAAAGTTTCACAGACAAAAGCATAATTCAAGCGTAACTCCAGGCGAGCAATAACATTGTAGACAGTGTAAGGCGGTGCGGTATGTATGTATACTTGTTTAAATATTCATGGCGAGAGGGCAGGAGTGGCCGGAGTGTGATTTACACCAGCAATAAGTTTGTGTCAGCGCAGAGGTCGACAGTACCCCCGAGCAAACGTTACAGAGCAGCGAATAGGAGATGATAGCCTCCCACCAGCGGCGACCTCTTAAACTGCTCAGCCCTTCAAAACACTCTGACCCGTAAGGCGCAGCTTTTTACCAAAACTTTTGTATTTATCTCAACGGAAAAAACAAGTGGATCGAAATCAATAGTCTGAAATGTTGGGGAAGAACAGTCTAAATGTTGTAGGACACTTTCTGGGGTCAGATGTAGAAAACTCAAACAAGGATATATGGCTAGACGTTGTTGTCATCACATTATAAAACTGCAAATGCATGATTTATAAATCTCTCTCAACAAATAATGTGCCTGGTTTTCACTTTAAGAGCCAAATATAGTCATAGACATGTCTTTAATGGATCAAACGCATGCGTCTGCTCCTCTGTCAATGAAAAGAATGACATAGAATGACATTGGTGAGGTCCTTCTTTATGCACAGTGATCACACATTCCTGCATTAATTCAATGTTTGTGCGCAAACTCTCAGCAAATACTGTATCTCAGTCACCTTCAGCAAGCAGCGTAAAGGTAATCAGCAGTCATTTAGATTATTATTAGTACAATCGTTTTATATTATAGTGCGCAATTCGATTTCTTGAGTCCTTGAACACCAGGATGTCTAATTGACAGATGCGTTTGATTAAAAACTTGCGATAGCGTGCGGTCTTTTTTGGTTCTTTAAGTGTAAAATGAAAAAGCATAAACGCGGGGAAATGGTGAAAACACCAAAAGTAGAACAGATATATTTGATAAAATTGAAATAAAGTGCACAATGCTCGTTCGACTTCCTTTATTTCCTCTCCAGAAAAACACTTTTACAGTGATAAGCCATAATATTAAATAATAAAGCAAAGGTACGAGGAACGTGTTGTTATGCTGCCGCAAAAAACCTCTAGGGATCAAGCCAGGTTGCCTTTGTCATTTCCCATTCCGTGATTCCTTCCCTCGCCTCCTCTCCTTGCATCTTAGTCCCGCCCACGGGAGATGCGAGCGGAGGAGGCGAGGAACAGACGCGAGGAGAAGAGGAGTCAAGGCAACAGTTATTTAACAAATGAGACATCCTCGCCTCGGAGCCGTCATTTTAAAGCGGCGTCAATTAAAAACGACGGCGTGGCACAGCGGCATCATCAGCTGTCCATTATTTTATCATGTCTTACTGCTGTATTTTATGATCTCTGACGGATTATGTCACAATTACTGTCACGATTATAGCAGTTGAACTGATGTAGCCTACATTCAATGATGATCATCTTAAATAACTACAACTCGTGGATCGTTTTTATCTCAAATTATGGATTTCTTAAGTCAGTATCCGTGTAATAAGTGGTAGATCTGAAAAAAGCTTACAGTATATGGGTCATTTTTGATGCTTAATATTCTATTCTATTGTTTAGATTAAAAGGCAAGTTGCATAATTATACTCTCTAGGTTTGTAGACTGAAAAGAAAAAGCATACAGTCGGTAATTGACACAGCGTTAGAATAAAGAATATGCATATTAGATTTGCTCTCTCACCTTATTTTCCCATCACCACTTTACTACATCTCCCTCGTCTCGATGTAGAAAACATCGGTAGGTCTAAAGTATGCATTATGCTTCTCCCCCACACGTTCTTCTTCTATAAATACCAGTTTGTGTACGGGAAATATTCAGTAGTTGTAAGAATCGTTTATACATCTGACCCCCTGGAGTGTGCGATCCTTCAGCAAATGTACCGAGGAGCAAGGGGTCGCCCCGTTTTGTTGTGCACATTCCTTGCGCGGTTAATATTCGTGATTTCTTCTCGCAGGGATGCATTTCAGATCCAACCTGAGAGGAGGTGGAGTCCTGTTTATCTAACTCAGCAGGCGTAGATAGGTGCCCGCATTAAATAATGATGATATTATGACATGATTTAATATTGATGATATAAAAAATGAATGAACTTGGTGAGGAAAAACTCAAAAGGTATGCACTTTATTGATCTGTCTCTAGAAGAAAACTAAGCTCAGAAGGCACCTTCTCACCCCCGAGTCAAGAGAACAAACTGCTCTTAGGCGAGACGTAAACACCAAAGAACACCGGCTAGTGTGCATCCCCGGCACTCCATCACCCGTCACTGTCCGGGCCTTCCCTTCAGTCTTTAAATCTGGAGCGACAGGGTGTCACTGGGAAAAACCCATTGAGCACACGGCGGCGTCTGCGGCGTCTGCGGCGTCTCCGTGCCCTTCTCCATCACACCTTTGTTCCATCCTCCTCTCCGAGCCGTGACAAGGTAGGGGGACGAGTTATCACACCCGTCAGCTTTACGAGTCCCCGTCTGCCCGTGCCGCGGTAATAAAGTCATTGTGCAGCTTCTTCAAAACGGGGGTGAGTCAGAGCAAGTGATGGGAAATTGGTCAGCGGAGTGTCGTTGAGAGGCTGGAAAAAAAAAAGTACATTCTGCGCCAGTGGCTGCTTTGGATGCATTGTTGGTTTGATTAATAATATGAGGAGAAAACCCTCATTCCTCCAGAGTATTTCCCACCTGAGAAACCGGCTGTAAAAAAGCCCAAAATAGCCTTCGATGAGAGGAGATTATTTCTGAATTCCCTCATTTAAATGAGCATATTAAGACTACCACAGGAGTACCATATTATCCATAATCTAGCTACATATGCACCGCTGTCAATAATACACTAAAATCGAAAATGTCCCGTCTTCTGGCGTCAAAGTTCACATACATTATTTCCTGATATGACAGCTTGAAATGCCCGCTTAAGAGGCTTCCTTCATTTTCAGCAGAGCTCTGGAGATTTTTTTTCTCTGCGTTAGACTGAATCTGAACCCGGCGGCACGCTGTGCACTGTGAGGAGTAGTAATTGTGTGAGCAGTAATTGCACTCTCTGCATCTGCTAGGGAGAATAAGGGCCATCATTGGGTCAGATGCCTGCCGCCTCCGGGAACGTTTAGTCAGTCGCAGCACATGTGAAGTTCAACGGCTATGTACAGTATGGAGAGTATTGACAAGAACATATCTTCCATGCAGAGTAGTGTATAAAAAAATAACGCCTAAGTAATTCATCATATCCATTTTTGCAGAATTATTCTGTAAGTATTCAGTGGCCATTTTTGCGCCAAGCCCACCTCTGCCAGAGATGCATTGAGAGGGTAGTTTGTCAAAAGCGTTGCATTAATTGTTAAACTTGCAGGGGGTGTTGTGCACCTGGAAATGAGGCCATTTGTATTACCTGTCATGTTACTTTAAAAAAAAAAAAAAAAAAAAAAATGCAACATAAAATTGGCTGGAAAATGACTGCACTGCTGGAAGTAATGGTACATGGTTAGGAGGTTTTCTCTCACATGTTAATGAAAAAGCATGCAAACTATAGTGAATACATGCATTTAAAGGAGCAGTGTGTAGCATTTCAGGGGGGTCTATTAGCAGAAATTAAATATAATATCCATAACTACGTTTTCATTAGTGGATAATCACCTGAAACTAAGAATCATTGTGTTTTCATTAGCTTAGAATGAGCTGTTTATATCTACATATCTATGTTTCTACAGTAGCCCAGAACAGACAAACCAAACACTGTCTCTAGAGAGAGAGCGTTACGTTTTTACGTTACCTGAAGGCCACCGTAGTTGTCCGACACGCTTGTGAAACTGTAGTAACGTGAGTCGCAGAGTGCAAAACCGTGGTACCGCCAGTCGCTGTTTGACTTCTGTTGCTCCTAAAGAAGTGTTGTTATGGTAAGGATGGCATCTGAGCGAGGCCAATGGCTCACGTTACCGCAGTCTTGGAAAGGGATGCGTGAGCGGAGGGGTACTCAGTTGGTTGCAAACTGCAACCACACCACTAGATACTGCCCAATCCTACACATTGCACCTTTAAATCTTAAACACAAAATTTATATTAATAACCAATGTTGTGCTGAAACAATTAGGCAGATAATCAATCGACAGAAAATTTTACTCTTGTCTATTAACAATTGAAGTCACTCATAAAGCTTCGCAGATATGAGGATTTGCAGTTTTTCTCAGTTTTATAGCATTGTGAATTGAATATCTTTAGTTTTTAAACTGTAGATTGGAAAAAACAATCAATTTGAAGATGTAACCTTGGTCTAACATTTGTCACAATTTAAGGCAGCATTTTTTTCGTGTGATTAATTCGGATGTCAATATATTTTTTCGAACTGCTGTCATTGTTTGTCATGAGTACTTTCACACAAAACGCAAATATTACTCAGCGAAAAAACATAAGTTTTTTTTTTCCAGAACGAGCTTTCACCCTGCGAATAAAGACTTTGTGCTTATATTTATGAAACAACAACACAAACTCTCAAACTTTATTACTCCAATTGATTATAACCCTTATTACTACAAAGGCAGCGCAAACCAGATCCACTCCTTCCGATCTTACCTTTCACAATAAAAGCCCTAGACATATAATATTTGCATATAATATTGCATTTTTGTGTCGTCTATCCGTCACTCCTCAGTGTGTAAAGTTCTTAAGCCTTCCTATTTCACTTTAATTGATTAACTTAAACAATCATTAGTATTATTTGCAGCTCCTAAACCATTGGATGAAAGGCATTTTCTTCTGCCTATCAAAAACTCCAAAGCTTAAATATACGAATCTGCCCTAAAAACATAATCTCCCTCCTGACGCAAGACAGTTCAGTCTGACAGTCGAAGCTATCTCCCCAAAATAGAAGGCTCAAGTCTGTCATGCTGTCAAACTATCAATCCAGGAGGAGTGCTACTGACAGATTAGGACGCTGCATTTACATAACTGTCACCTTCTGGACCAAAACACAAGCAGCTCCTTCCTCATTGACTTTATTATCAGCTTTTGTTATAATAATTTACAAATCTGTGTTAAAAGAAGCCACAAAAATATAATCTATATTGTTTATTTGGTGTTGTTACAGTCTGTTATTTCATCTATTCTGAATGATGAATGGATTCCAAATGCCAGAGGCAATACATACTCTACAGAGGGAGCGAGATTGGAGGCAATTGGAACAGCATCTAACACAGTGGACCCAGCTGACTGCATCAGTTTGTTCATATCACTCTTGATGAAGCGGGACTGAAAAGCCACCGAGGGGTCATTTATGTTAGTCTGGTTTTGTAATGGCTTTGGTATTTGGAAGTTTTACTTCAAATCGGCGATGGGTCCGTCGTTTCCCTGCTGAAGCATTCGCTTTTTCTCGAGTGTAACGTGACCGTAAGGCCAAAGCCAAAGGAAAGCATTTAATTTCAATAGAATGTACGTTTCAATCTTCTTTTGATAAGTGGATTGAAGTACAATTTGTATTTTTGTCACATTTTCTCTCTCCCTTGACCTCCTTACTTGCCTCCAATCTGTCTTAGCGTTTGACAAGAAAAGACTAGCATGTGCAGTGGAGCCCCCCCCGCCCCCCGCCGAGACCTATGAAGATTGATGCAAATTTCACCTGTTCAGTCCGTCTCCTCTGCTCTTTTCACGTCCGCCTAAGATATTGTACATTAGAGGTAACAGCCAACCTGGGCAACTATCCTTTCAATAGCAGCACTCCGGGGTAGCGCCGAACGAGTGGAGGTGACCGCCGAGGTCAACAGAAATGGCACACGGCGCTGGAAATGGTCCATAAAAGCTCTTTCTGACATGACAGAGTAGCCGTGGATTCTTGCCAACAGACACTTTTTCTCAGTAGATCCCTGACAGTAGGAGCCTGCGGTGCCTGTCAAAACTGAGGTCAATCCGTCGTGAGTTACTGTGATACAAAATCCAAAACTGCTATTTATACATTGGGAACAATAGTCCAGTTAATAAACCATCTCTTCTGGCATCAAAATGTGATACATGGTTTATTTAATGTGGATTTAGGGCTGTGTGATTTTGACAAAATATCGAATTGCGGTTATTTTGGTTGGTACCAATGGATTCTTTAGGTTTCAGATGATGCCAGTACCTTGTAGCTTTAAAACTAGTACAAAATAGCATTATCAATTTTGTGTTAACTTCTTGACTAGATCTAATCTGCAACTTGAAACTGCTCACTTTCGAAGCAACTGTTAAGACATTCTAGTCTAATTGTCCTGAATCGTGACAAAGCCTGTGTTGTGCATGTTTGACATCGTATTGGAAACGAGGCTACAGCGAGCTGGCGTGTCTCCATGCCCCTTCTCTGCACTCCTCCAAGGAGGAGTACAGCACATATGGCCCCCTGGGCGGTATGGATGGGTCGCTGCAATCAAAGTGGGAGGACGCGAGCACAAGAAGTATCCCATCTGTCATGATGTCCTCTCTCTCTCTGAAATGGATTAATAACGGTCGGGAAGAGAACAGTGAGCAGAATAAAAGCATCATAATTATCTGCTGCAGAATGAGGGGATTCACAGCGGTGCATGACAGTTATGTAGATATCCATTTCTGATGTGGCAAAAATCTGTTTTTTAGTGCTCCATTTGGGCTGTTGGTAGTTACCCCATCCCATTTCCACGTTTGTGTCTAACTCGGCTTGAAAGTGCCCAAACATTTAAAATACATATCCAGGCATTAGTCACCCTGCAGTAGGCCTACATCTGCACTAACGGCTGATAACTCTGAATAATATCAAACGGCTAACAGGCCACAGTGGAACGTTCTTCTGAAACGCTTCCCCTGAAACACTTTTGTTTTCTTGCAGCAGTTTTTCTATTCTTTTATAATAGAGCTTTGGTAATGCATACATAATGCTGGCACTGTGATACGAGATGATGGTGGTCTTTGATAACATTTATTTAGATAGCACAATTCAGTGCTTTTCAGACATTTCAAGTTTAAAAGGTAACAAACTTTAACTTTATGTCTAGAAGGTAGCCCACAAGATGTGAAACTCTGACGATATGGTTAAGGTTAGGCATTGATCTGATATTCCTTCTGCTATCAGGTTATTAAACTCAGACGGGAGTCATTTCACGTGAGATTTTTAATGACAGTTCCCCCACATGACAAATTATGTAACAATGTCTATTTATTATCTATTTGTTTCCTCTTTTTTATCTATTTATTGCTATTTATCATATTTTATTAACTTATCTGCTGTCCTTAATCAACAAAGATGTCTGAGTCTGAATCTGAATCTGAGCTAGAATAATTAAGGTCAGGCGTTGACCTTGAATGGTTCAGATTAGGCCTTGACCTTGAATGGTTGAGGTTAGACATTGACCTTGATCACTTAAGATTAGGCCTTGACATTGAATAGTTCAGATTAGGGCTTGACCTTGAATGGTTAAGGTTAGACATTGACCTTGAATAGTTCAAATTAGGTCTTGACATTGAATGGTTAAGGGTTAGGAGAGGTCATCGGGCGGCGAGTCTCGCGAGACTTTTTGCAAGTTTTCACAATTTGCGGGTTACCTTCTAGACACAACCAGAAAATCCTGAGGTGGCGCTGTCCACCCAACTGTGGTGCTGAATTCTCCTCAGACACAGCTGCTTGATTCCGTTCGCCTCCATGTGTGTTTTTTTGAGTCAAATGTACAATCTTGTAGTTTATTAAGTAGCATGCACTTTATTCTTTCAACTATTTGAAGAAGCAAATTAATAATTTAACAATTTAATCATTTAATTTTCAGCTAAATGTGATAATTTAAGGTTCTCAGTTGCCAATTATTATGCTGCACAAGACATTTACTGTACAGTCCTTGGAATATGCCTTGTTAACCTTGGAAGGAACATGATAGTACAATAGAGCTTTGTGAGCATGCATGTAAACACGTTGATATTTGTTAAGAAAGTAATGGGGAAAAAATGCTATAAGGGAACATAGAAACTACTTCAGGAGATTGTAAACATACCCCTTTGACTCTGTAGACTCAGTTTCGTGGGAAAGAAACGCAACGTTAACACACACTGGCGGCTCTAAATAGCAACAAAATAATTTAATAATTCAAAAAATTATGCAAATTCACATTAAGAACATGTTAATTTTTACCAACTTGGACTGACTCTCAGAGGAGAATGGAGGATTGTCCATACCAAACACCAAAGAAGAGTAAATGGTGCTGATGAGATGGCTCTCTTTAGTGTATTTTGAGTCTGTAAAACAAATATAATCTCCTTCTCTGCCCACTTTAGTTGGCGATGCCCTGCCAGAAAGCCATCTCAACCTCTACCTCTGATCAAACCCCTATCACTTACATTTTATCGTGTGGCTGTCCTTGCCCGAGAGAATTTGTAGATGTTATTTATGGAGAAGCCCGTAGCCCTTTTTTTTCCCCTCCTCCAGCACCAATCCATTCACCCGCCTGTTGCATGTGGCTGATCAGAGCCAGGAGGGTTTAATATGCTGCTTCTCCTGGTAGAATAGGTAAAATAATCAAATAATACAGTCGGAGGAGGAGGAGGGCGTTAAGCCAAAGCGCCACGTCTCCACCTTTTCATCATGAGGGGGAATATTTTTAGCAGCCAAGATGGAGCCACAATAAAAAGGATCATAGCAGAGGGGGAATTCATATTCAAAGAAGCCACTGTTATTGACTGTGAGCTACACTGAAGGGAGGCTCGGGTACATAAATAACACATTGTGTGAACAATGAAATTAAAACAGCAAAAGGAGGGAGGAAATTGTTTTCATTTTGGGAAGTAATCACTGATAAATGACATGTGTAGGTACTATAATTACTGAGAAAAGCAGACTAAAAATAGTCTGTGTCTAATTTAAATGCTAATATACACTCCAGGTTATTATAAACAATTAGTTGAAGCACAACATTTATTTACCGTGGTGAATACCGAACACGGAAAGCCATGCAAATGTCCACATTTTCCTAACAAATTATTGTAGGGAAGGCATGCGCTGCCCACACACCTTTCATAGCGTTTCACATCAATTGTGCAGAATGCGCTAAAGGCAAAAAAGCAGACATATCAAATGTATTATAATTTTCAATTTTGACAAAGCCGAATTTCATATCTTCTCGGTGTAGGAAGCCGCCCACGCAGAGCACACATTGGAGATGTGAGGCACCGCGCTGCAAAAAATAATTCAGCCTCACATGGATAGCAGTGAGTATAGGTGACTAGAGAGAAAAAAAAAAAGATCCTCTTCATCATTAAATTACACGAGGCATTTAAACCGGGCCGGACTAGCACGAACATTAGTTTTACATTTGCCTAACCAGGTTTAAAGCCGCGAGCGTCTCGCGTTCAAAGGTTCGGTTTTCAAAGCGGCCCCGCTGTCACTTGACACTTGATCAAGTTGCCGCTGCAGCTTTAATGTTAAAGTGGACGGTCGCCGTCGCCGCCGCCGCTCACTGGTTCCTCGTCTTCAGGGAATCAATTATTTTCACGAGCACCGACATAAAATGTGAGGAAGTGATGAGCAAGAGCTCTCACAGATGAGCAGACCGAGACAAAAGTTAACAGCAGTCAACAACATCCAAGCTGTGGTAATATGTAGAATGTATGTACTCTACTACTAAGTGAACACTGACGCAAATCTCATAAGAGCACAAGAGATCTGGGCTGATTTATCTCCAATTTGCCCCTTTTGTCAACTCTTTTTTAGTCTTAGTCTTAGTTTTTATCATATTTACTCAACCTCAACCTGTTGTTTTTAGTCGAGTTTAGTTGACTTAAAGTCTGGGTATTGTAGTCTCATCTTAGTCAAAGAAAACTGTAACTATTTTAGTATTGCTTTAGTCAATGCAAACTGTGTGTCGTGAGATTATATTGAACATTTCAGTCTATCTAGTCCAGCCAATATGTCACCTTGTTTCTTTGCCCCAAGCCCTGTTGTTGTCGATGTTAACTTTAGTAGGTGTGCTGCATTGAAACAAACAAAAAAGCAGTCTATAATATTTCGTCTCCATTTTTTATGACAGCAGCGGCCGGAGGCGTTATGTTTTCGGTTTCTTTGTCCGGACCATTTTTGTGAACGTGATATCTCAGGAATGCTTGGAGGGAATTTCTTCAAATTTGGCACAAACGTCCACTTAGACTCAAGGATGAACTGACTAGATTTTGGTGGTCAATGGTCAATGCGACGTCACGTCTGTCCCATTCTCGTGAACGCAATGTCTCGGGAACGCCTGGAGGGAATTTCTTCAACTGTCCTATTCTTGTGAAAGCGAAATATCAAATACACCTTGACGTTTTTGTATGACTTCCGGCACAAACATCCACTTGGACTCAAGGAGGAAGTGATTAGAATTTGGTGGTCAAAGGTCACTGTGACCTCACAAAACACAATTTTTGCCATAACTCAAGAATTTATATGCTAATTATGACAAATTCACATCAGTGTCTATCAAAAAAAGTGATGATATTTTGGACAGAAATTAATGTAAGTAATTGTATATAGAGGGAGATTTTTTATTTTTTAAACTACATTTTAGTCTTGTCTTGTTTCGTCAACAATATTGCATCTTGATCTAGTCACAGTTAGTCTTTAATGACGTTGGTGCCGTGTCGTTATCGTCATGTCTTAGTCATGGGAAAAAAAGGGTCGAACACATTTAGTCATAGTTTCCATTAACAGAATTAACTCTGAGGCCTGAGGCATCATTTTGTCAACGCATCATACAGAATGTCTTCTCATTTCAGTGATTAATTTACAGTTTATAGTTTCTGTACAAGTTGTTGTTGCTATTGTGGGCCTGTAAAGCCTGTTGTGATTGTACTTGACGAACTATACAAAATAACTTGACTTAATATTGAGAAACGCTTGTCATTTTTCATCCGCCTCTTTACCCAAGCTCTTCCCACATGGCGTATCAGTCGGACACCAGCTGGTAACATTGATTAGAAGCCCAGCATTTAACAAGCTCTAGGAAGTAAATCATTGGTGAGGGTTACAGTTTGATGACTGCAAACTGGTGTTGATATACCACCAGGCATAACTCCAAAAGCACAAGGAAGAGATGATGGAACGAGGAGAGTGGATGCTAGACGTATTGATCGATCGCAGCTGGACTGTGCAAATATCACAATGACCTGTGATATTTCCAGATTAAACTTCACCAATTCAGTTGATTATCTTCAATATGCACTCAGTGTGAGTGCAAAACAGGAAATAAGGTGTCTGAATTTTCACATTTTCTAAGTAATGACACACACCTACCTTCTGGTTCTGAGTATCTCCTTATATCTGGACTCCCTGAAGGTTGCCAGTTATGTAGCAGGAATAATGGCAGCTGTTGTTCTAAAGCGTCGTTCAGCTAATCCAAGTGGTCGCACTGCGTTCGCACGTCCTTGATTACCCCTCTCTACAGTGATGCGCACATCTTGTAATTACCGCACGCCCACAGACGGATGCTCTGAGTGATCAGACAGATCTCTGGACTAAATTAGCAGCCCTCATTCTGTAGGAGACGAGGGAAAGATTCAGCAGGTAACGCATCTTTAAAGCTGACAAGTAGCTCCTTTAGTCCTCTTTGTGTATTATTTGTCAATGCTGTTTGTCAGTTTGAAGAAAAACTTGATAAAACAGAGCTTTAATCGACGGTGCAACATTTTGTTCAACTTTAGTTTTAAGGAAAAATTGTGTTTCTCCAAATTACTATAATCAGTTGTCAACAAGAGCACATTGTTTTATCCAGCATCCTCCTTTCGCCGTTGACAATACCTCATTACCTAATAATTTCACCACCCTGTGGACATGACCAGTGGCAGCTTGTAATTAATTAGCGTTCAAAGCAACTTTTTGGTATTGTTGGGAACAGTCTCGTCCAAGAAAATGTTAAAAAAGAGAAGGTGTTAGTCCTGAAGAAATAACCGGCGGTTGTGCAACTCCAAACCCATCAAAAGAACATTTTAATTTTCTGCAACATTTTGCCGAGCGAGTTTACAATCCTCAATAGGAGGAGGGAGAAATAAATAAAAACAGTGGGAGGCAAAAAGGAGGTAGAAATAAGAAGCAGTGAAAAGAGCATGAGAACCCATGTAAAGGAGAGTAGGAGGAAGGAGTAGAAATATGAGGGGATGGAGATTAGAGGACAGCAGCTGGTGACGGTGAGGGGTCTTGTCTCCGAACGCTGGTGTAAAGCGATGACACCTGGCCGGCACGCAGAGCTCAGCACGAGCAGCCAGTTCTGAGACCTTTTCCTAAGTAAAGCATCTCATTAGGGGGACGGGGATTGTTAGGAGATTGGACACGAGAAGGATAGTGTGCTGAAATATTTCACTTGGAGCACAAGGTGTTATTAATTCAATAAGTAATGTTGAATAAGCTTCAACATATATATATAAATCATCAGTGACCACAAGCTTTGTTAGCCAGTTAAAGCTATAGACAACTTTATCGGAAAGAAATACTCCGTTGTGTCAGTCACGTTGACACACCGACTCCGAAACTTTCATCTGTTATTAAAGTTTTCAGAACAGGTTTGATCTTCTGCGTTTTTTTTTGCATCTGTCAAAATGCAAAAGATGTTTGTTTGACCACTCAGAGCCACCGTACGTGCAAACGTCACCATCAGTACCATGTAACCCATGTTACTGGGCCTTAAATATGACACTGTGGTGAAGTTAGAGTCATCAATCATGTTGAATTACTCCAAGGATTAAGTGGCGAATTATGCTGGAAAAGTGGATATTTGACTTTTTCGATGAAGATACAAGAGTGCGGTGGAGAAAGTCCCTGTTTTTTTGGCAGTACGTCGATCTAAAACGAGCGATTGTGCGCAGTGTATCTCTATCAGAAGGGGGTCCGTGGTCTAATTTATGTCACTTAAGGGGTTCTTGACTTGAAAACGTGTAAATATATTATAAGATATTATGTATGTACATTGAAAAACCTTGGAAGGAAACAAAACAAACAAAATCATTATAGAAAATATCATTTCCTCTCTCTAAAACCAAATATAAACAGGAAAAATGGTGTAATTCACAGACATTACTTCTATCTTCTAATGCACAGTAACTGCATGTTAACCATCCTCTAATGCAAAGGAAAGAAATGCTGCTGCTGCTGCTTTTATTCTTTACCCACTCTCATTTGATCTGACGTAATTGCTTTGATTCAAGTTAAACATACAGTGAGCTGAAATAAAATGTGAGTCATCCAACTGTAAGCACAGAGTTGACCTTTATGTCAAGATGGCTAATGTTCCATCTCTCCGCTTAATCCATCTTCCCGGGCTAAGACGCCGTAATCAGCCCCAAGCAGCCCATCGCCGATGCTTTGTCATCACGGATGCCGCTTACATTTTCAGTGGGTTGTCTACAAGCTCGCTGAAGTACAAAATAATTACCAGCACAAGTGGTGCAACCACCTCTCCGTGTTGTGCGCTCCACATGGACTCACACTGGTAATTAAGTCTGTGAGTCGGAGATAAGAGAAAACAGACAAAAGACACTCAACACACATCTATGGCGAATTTATGCAGGACAAATTGCATTAAACAATATATGTTGTAGTTAAATCTGTTTAATTTGTCACACCTTTCACTGCTCTGCTGAATACTCAAAGATGTGTGTGCGAGGCAATTTCATATTTTGGCGTCTCCAAGTAGTGGAGCGGTAAAACTATAACTTTTAATACCTAGAAATTAAGAACAGTGAGCTCCGCCTTTACCAAACTACGAGAAAAACACGGGCAAAAGAGAGAGTTTATGTGACAAAGTTTCAATTCCCCACCTCCTGTGGGCAGAGATCAGATTATCTCTGTGACCAGAACTTCATTTAGGAAAGAAAAAAAAGATCCACAGGCCTCAAGGAAAGCCCCGCTTTGTGATGCCAGGACGATAACGTTCCTGTGTGTAATCTCGTCCAGAGCAGCTTTTTAAGTTTCACCGCATGATCAAAGCCGGTTTCATGTTTTTCGTGGCATATTGGGCATGAAAGACGGGTTTAAATGAGTTTAAATGTTTTACATTTTTGAGGAAGGATTTGACATTAAACTGATTTCAGAACAGTGAGTCACTTTGTTTTAAGCTACCAGAAAGACACATAAACAGAGTCTAAAATCTACAGTACGCCTCTTCTTGGATCATTGTGTCTCTCTCCTCTGAAAGAAATGTTTCTTGAATATCTCCTGTTAGCATGAAAAGGGCATTACAGCAATTTAATATCGTAATTCTAGAAAGTTTAGGAACTTGAGAGAGACGGATAGAAAATTAGCGATTAATCGCATGATTGTCCATAGTTAATCGTGATTCATTGCAAATGAATCACAATTTTTTATCTGTTCAAAATGTACCTTAATAGTAATTAATTATCATAAAGTGGGCATGTCTGTAAAGGGGAGACTTGTGGGTACCCATAGAACCCATTTACATTCACATATCTTGAGGTCAGAGGTCAAGGGACCACTTTGAAAATGGCAATGCCAGTTTTTCCTTGCCAAAATTTAGCGCAAGTTTGGAGCGTTATTTAGCCTCCTTCACGAAAAGCTAGTATGACATGGTTGGTACCGATGGATTCCTTAGAAGCAAAAGCGGGCGCGCAACGGGATGCTCCATGCGCAAAGATGCAACGGCGGTGGTGTTTTTTTTACTCCGACACAACCTAGATTGAATATCCTACTGCGGCGTCCGGCAGCAGTTGCGCTGGCATCATTCTGCATAATAAGTAGCCGTGTGCTGCTGTTAACTGCTGTGCGCGTCTTCTGCTCAGCCGGTCAAATTCACGGCCAAGACGGAACACGTCGTTGAAAGCAAAAAAATTCAAATGCTAGACTTTTCTGTCCGTCTGAAAACGATCGATTGTCGCACACGAATGCTCATTTATCGTTCCAGATCCGAGTCGACACCCTACGACGGACGGCCGTGTGAGGCTATAATCGGGTAGTCTGAACCGGCCATTAAATGCATTAACTTTGGCAGCCCTACAAGATATACCAGCCCCTATGGGTCAAGCTTCAAAAAAACAATGTAATGTCTTTTATAAGACCCTCCCTGATGATTCATTCTGATTCAACTCTGTCCTAAATTTCTAATTTTAAACTCTGATTAACTCATTTTTTTGTCCTTGTAAATGTCCAACTTTAATTCTCAAAGGAATTGTGAATATATTCCTTTCATTTTGCACTGCACACACACACCACCCCCACCTCCCACATGCTACGGATGAGCAGTGTACTTTTGTATTGTTTCAAGGCTGTAATGTGCAGCAACACAGATGTCACATTACTCTGGATACCATGTTTTTTTTATACCTATTTGTCACTTAAGAATGGGTCGAGGTTTAGTTTCTTCTCATTAGTCACAATCTGCTTTCAAGGCTCCTCCCATACGTACGTGCTCACTCACACAAACACACACACGTTTACAGACCTACACTTCACACTTGCGTGCACACCCAGGTCTCATGGCAGATAAATTATTGAACACAGCTTCCGTTGGCCATCGTTGTGAAGAGTTCAAAGAGGAGGCAATACTGTACCACACACACACACACACACATAGAGACACTATACATCCCCTGTAGCTGCAGACCTATATGACAGAGAAGAATCAAAGTGAGAGGAGGAGAAAAAGAGACTGATGTTTTCTGTACAGTGAATGAACAGGGTGGAGAGTGTGGGAGGACAAGCTAAAGAGAGCTGAAGGAAAAAAGAGAAAAACTGCGTCGAGGAGAGAATGTGCCATCTCCTTTGACACATTGTAGTCTTCATCGGCTGATTTTGCTGACATTGTATCTTTGGTAAAAAGGCGGCCCGACGTCATATGACAGCCATCTTCAATACAGCTGGAGTGTGCTCTCATCAGCAGCAGCAGCGCTCCTTCAAATGAGAACAGGAAGCTGACTGCATGAATGGAGAAAGAAACGGGTGTCCTTCAACTCCTTCTGTGGAAAGTTAGTTTGTGATACAACACAACCTGTTGACTTGATTAACTGATGAAGTATTTCTGTGTTTTAAAAACTAATATTTCACTTTTTTAAGTCTAGTGGTGTGGCTGTAGGGACATTTAATGATCCTCTGGCTTATCATCTAGTGTCATCTCAAAGTTAAAAACAAAAACGTCAACCACACGGTGGCTCTTAAGTTTAGTGCAAATTAATAAATACATAAAAGATGCCAGAGTTAGCCAAAAGGCTATTTATCATCCATAGTCCCTGGCCAAGGTGTTAAAAAAGGCTTCCTAAAAATACATCAAAACAGAAACAAAAACAGGGCATTCAGTTTAAAGGGCTGGCAAAGAATGCAGGGTTGTTAAAGTGACATATAAAATGACATTGCAGACAAGCAGGACTTTTAGATAACAGCAGCAAAAATAGAGTTTAGTGCTGATGTGTGTATTAATCATCCATTGTTTTAATCGGTTCCTGAAAGCAAGCAAATGAGTATTCGATACGTTTCAGATTCAGAATTGATGCGTTATCTGATCGGCCTTTATGGAGAACACAGATCAAACTATTTAGAGCAAATATCAGCTGATAATGATCGGTGGCCGATTGATCTGAACCTCCTCTGGTGGATCGATTGATTATGCTATGCTAAAAACTCCAGCAGCGTGACGAGTTGCTGTGCGTTTTTTCTGCGCCGAGCGCTGCACGTTTGCCATTTTCTTCAGGACGCTGAGAGTTGAAAAAAACTTTGTTTAAAACACTACGCTCGTCGCTGTCACTTTTTACTCAACCGTCCAATCACACGGGAGAAGGGGCGGGACAAATAGCCTACCACAGAGACGTAATCTGTTTGTTATTATGAGTATGTTGTGCTCTTATTATGTATGTTATGCTATTTGTTTTTATTGTTTTAACTGTGGACTTTATGGTAACCTCATGTCTGGACTGCGGGACCAAACAAATTTCCCCATGATGGATAATAGATTTGATCTGAACCAAACGATCGTATTCGTATACTCAACACTATTCCGTATCATAGCAACCAAAGCGGCTCTGCTGAAAAAACGTTCCTAGGTGAGCGTTTTCACAAGAGCCCCTGGCATTTTCACCTTGGAAAAAAGAAACGCTTTGGTGGACGCGTGCCCTTGTTGTTCTTTCATAGTCAACAATCTGTTTATTAAGCAGTTGAGAGAATGCCAGTGTAGCTCTCAGGGCGACCTAGAGGTATGTTATTGTTAACCGTATTACACATTTATGAGTGACAGTGGCTCTGTAAAGCTTGTTCATCATAATCAATAGATCATTAACGGCTAACTTTAGAAACCTCCGGGATGGTGCTTCTTGGTCGCAGCTTAATTGCTGCTGTTTCAGAAGCAGATGGCTCACCGCCAGAGGAAAGTTCCACATTAACTTTATTACAGTTCGCCTTCAAAGTGGGGGGAAAAAAGTTCTTTAAATGGTTGTGAGTTTTGAGGTCACTCTAAAATAATGTTCCAGGAAAATGATTTGAGCTGCAAGAAAAGCATCGGTTGAGCTATAGCGGCCCGGTTGGACGGCATTTCGGTGACCTCGTCGATAATTAGTTTTGGCTACCGTGAGTGCACATTAAATGTACACTTCAGCTTTACATTCTGGGAAGCTGAATGGTTGAGTACCATTCCAGCTCTAATTTTCTGCAGGTGTGTCTAAGCATTGCTTTCCTTTCCAGCTGCATTTCCTTTTTTTTTTAATTATCTCTGCTGCTGAATTACATGTCAAGCGGTTCAGCGGCGAAATTACGAAATATCCTTTGATGCAACTGATGCAGTTCGTCAAAGGCGCCGTTCCCAGGTGTCTTTTTACAGATAAAGAATCTGCAATCTCGAGATTGGAGGAGAGCATGAAACATGGCTCGAGGGTGCGTTCGGGGTGTTTACCTTAGAGTGGCTCATGTGTGACTGGCTTGGCGTCGAGATCTGTGACATCTAATGGCTTTATTTGATGTGATATAAACGTTAGTGTGTTCCAGGCAGAAATAAATTTAAATTAGGAGTCCAAAAATTAGCCTTTTTTTTCTGCCTTTTTCCCCCAAATCTATCTAGACTGTAACTTATCACAACACAGTATTATTTTGAAGAACAGCAAGAAACCCAGAACAAAGGGCTAAAAGGCTTTGCTGAGACAGACTTCTTTTATGCAGTTCGAGCCCATCTGAAAGCTGCAGGCAGGAGCAGTTTTAAAATGCAGGCTCCAGGGTGGACAGTTGCCATCTTGCCTCTGGCTTTATCAATGCTGGCATCTGACACTGGCAGCAGTGCCGGAGCTCAACCCTCCATTGAAGAAGAGGAGAGAGAGGGTCACATATTTCCACTCTGCCCTTGGACACTTCTAACAAAAGACGATGTCTGACTGATATCTGGGAGGAGGGGATGTAAAGTAAATGTGAAAAAAATCCATGGACATATTGTATTTTATACACTTTTGCGGCTTGTCACCAAAGACTGAGAGAAAAATTAATCAGATCGGAGATCAGATCAATAAAGAGGTTAAGCTCCCTCATACATCATTCCATAAACAGATACTTGGAGACTTTGATGACATTGTGCTGAACTCCCAAAACCCCAAAATGCTGTTTCCCATTTATGTTCCTCCATTTCTATTTGATAACAGTCTGTTATGCATCGCCACACATCGCCATACAGTAGTGGAGAAAATAGTCACTTATATATTTGGCTGGCTCTCGAGAAGACGTGTGAATGACACGATAACACTAGGGCTGTCAAAGTTAACGCGATATTTAACGCATTGACGCAACTTGCGATTTTTAGGTTGTAGCATGCTTGGTTTTAAAGCTAGAGTGAAGATACTGGTATCATATGAAACTAGAAAACTAATGAATCCATTGGTACCGACCATGTCATACTAGCTTGTCGCAAAAAAACGCTGGCATGGCCATTTTCAAAGGGGTCCCTTGAACTCTGACCTCAAGATATGTGAATGTAAATGGGTTCTATGGGTACCCACGAGTCTCCCCTTCACAGACATGCCCACTTTATAATAATCACATGCAGTTTGGGGCAAGTCATAGTCAAGTCAGCACACTGACACACTGACAGCTGTTGCTGCCTGTTGGGCTTCAGTTTGCCATGTTATGATTTGAGCATATTGTTTTATGCTAAATGCAGTACCTGTGAGGGTTTCTGGACAATATTTGTCATTGTTTTGTGTTATTAATTGATTTCCAGTAATAAATATATACATACATTTGCATAAAGCAGCATATTTATCCCCTCCCATGTTGATAAGAGTATTAAATACTTGACATTTTGAACAGATAAAAAATGTGCGATTCATTTGCTATTAATCACAATTAACTTTTTAGTGATGTTTGTGATGTGTTTTTCGTTCTTATGTTACGTTGTTTCCGTACGTATTGTACTTATTTTAAGGCCAACCATGACATTTTTCCTAGACCTAACTAAGTGGTTTTGTTGCCTAAACCTATGTGAGTGGTTTTGTTGCCCCCTGCTGGTATTGCACCTTCATACACGTGTAGTATTCTTGCCTTGGCGATGCAAAAAGTTGACACTGACACGCCATCCTCGCCGTGCTATCGGGTTGTGCTGTCACAGTGATACATGCCCTGTCTGACATTTGCTTCAAGAAAAACTTAACTAACCCAAGGAAAGTATTTCTTCTCT